>JAPYZI010001602.1:0-39456 GCA_030523105.1 Ophioninae sp. A BG-2022a
ATTTCAAAGTTGGACCATCGATTTTTGCAAATTTTTCCATACATACCCCTTTGCCTCTTTTTTTGCGATTTTTCAAGTGGACTTTCCGGGGAAACTATGCGAGATATCGATACGAATCCAACGCCATTGTTTAAGTTAGGCAAAAACCTTTTCCAAACCCATCCATTGAACCTCCATAGGATATAAGAAGCTCACTCTACGACCTATTGAAATTTCGCGATTTTCACGATTCCGGAAAACTGGCCAGGGGAAGTCGAAAAATTTTTTTTCCATTTTTAACCTTTTAAAAGGATGTATTTGATCGAAAATTTTCCGCTGATTACGAATCTACCCGATTTTTTGCCGAAAGTGAAAAATTAGACTGGGAAAATGAGAAAAACCCATTCTAGAATACTTTTTGGACATTTTTGCCTGCTGCAGATTACGGTAGCTATCGTAGCGACGGAGGTTACGAATTAGCGTCGGTAACGACGCAAATACGAACAGCTGCGCCTCCTTATATGACTGACCGTTCCTGTCGCGATCCCCCTTAAAGTTTTCGATAAAAAATGTGCACTAATTAGCTAAAATAACGTTATTTCGTAACGTGATTTTTTGGTGACACCGAAATTAGGGTTATTTGGAGTACGATTGGCCAGGACTGGTAGGAACTACCGGGAACGTCTTCAAAGTCACTTGTACGAGTTAACCGGGAGTATACGTGTTCGGGCGAGGGTGCACCGGTACCGGGAGCGAGTACCACACGTCTGGGACATCCGCTCACGAAACTTTGGTAACTAATTGCGACTAGCAATTTGTCACACAGACAAATGGCGGCTCGTCAGACCAGCGCCGTATGTACGACGATAGAGGGCCAACCAGGTATATATTTCGGTTACCCGACCACCGAGACCGTTCTCTTCGTCTCCTTGTGATTATTCTCTATCCTCAACGTAAAAAAGTATCAATGCCGTCTATACACGTTTGAATTAGTTCCTCCAGGTTCCTCCATGTTCCTCCACAGAGATCCAAGTATCGTTGGAAATTGATAACAACAAAAAAGGACAGAGATAAACGGAGGGGAAAAATATATGTGAGAAAAATCGAAAAAGAAGCGAAAACCTCGAAAGAGAACAAAGATTTATTGAATAACTGATGATTTTTATCATTTTAATCGTACAATAAACAAACTCTATCAAGAAAAAAAAAGATATACTGTCATTTTATATGGAAATAAAAAAGTATCATTTCGACAGTTGAGGAATCACAATAAAGCAAGTACGAAAGTTTCGTGGCACAAATAATAATTGATTATTAATAATAACATGTATAACTTGGAATTCATTATGTAACAATAAATAATTTTTCTCAAGAAATTTAAAAAAATGATAGTAATAATAATAATAACTCGTAATAATAAATCATAATAATAATAATAATAATAATAATAACAACAACTCGTAATAATAAATAATAAATAATAATAATAACAACTTGTAATAATAATAATAATAATAATAAAAATGTGCAAACGATTTTTCAATAATTTTACTCGTTCCTCCAGAATTAATTTGTTTCAATTACCCCTTCCTGCTCTTCTTAGACCCGAAGAAAAAAAAAAACTGAACAAAAAAGAAGAAACTCGGAGAGACGGAGAAGGAAAAAGGGAGGGAGTTTGAGAGGGGGAAAAACGAAAAAGTTGGCCGGTACGAACGAATCGAAATTTTTCGCTTTCTCTTCGTAATCAATCCTCTTGGAGCGACCTATCGATATATATCGTTGCAGAATAAAAACGCCAGAGGAGCGAGAGAGATAAAGGGGGAGGGGGAGATGGTCGAGTCTCCGGTGCGCGTCCGATTCAATCCTACTGGCGCCCGAATAACTAACATTTATATACCGCCGTCAATTTCTCTTCTCCGTCACTGCTCGAGCTTTATATCTACGGGCGCACGTATCTCTCAATCGTTCAGTGCGGGGGTGGTAACCTCTCGGAGGGGTGTAACAAAAAAAACGGGGAGGGTGGGGGGAAACGAGTTCGCGCACGTACTCCGCACGTCCGGCATATATTATCGGCGTATATGGTGGTCCCGATGTACGCGCCATTTTCTTTTTTTTTTCGTTTTCTTTTTTTTTTTTTCTTTTTTTTCGTATTTCTTCCGATAGCACGGGGTTGGTTTCGACGGCCCTCACGTACGCGGGGAGGAATTTATCGGTGCTCGCGACCACGGACAGGAGCACAGGCTTCATTGCGTTCCTGCGAATTCGAGGATGTTCCCAACTACACCGAAGTTTCGCAACTATGCCGAGGAAATCGCAGTGACGAAAATTGAATTATTCCAAACGCTTCGCGGCTCGAGAATCGACGGGAGGGGGGTGAAAATAATTGCAGGGATCTTCGAGTCCTTCAGGGACTCGGAAAACTTCGCCCTCCGACGCAATTCGATTTTTATTTTTCCCATTCGCTTCCGGTTCTCGATCGTTTTTGATATTAAAGATGAGAGAGAAGTTTTTAGTTTTTGTTTTTTTCGTTTTTTATCATTTTTGTTTCGTTTGGGTTTGCTTGGTTTGGATATTAATAACGCGAGAGGAGTTTCTATTTTTTTTGTTCGTTTTTTATCATTCTTTTTTTGTTTGGGTTTGCTTGGGTTCGATATTAATAACGCGAGAGGAGTTTATATTTTTTTTTGTTCGCTTTTTATCATTCTTTTTTTGTTTGGGTTTGCTTGGGTTCGATATTAATAACGCGAGAGGAGTTTATATTTTTTTTTGTTCGTTTTTTATCATTCTTTTTTTGTTTGGGTTTGCTTGGGTTGGATATTAATAACGCGAGAGGAGTTTCTATTTTTTTTGTTCGTTTTTTATCATTCTTTTTTTATTTGGGTTTGCTTGGGTTCGATATTAATAATGCAGGAGGAGATTATATTTTTTTCATTTGTTTTGTACGAAAATTTTTTCGTTTGGGTTTACTGCTTTTGTTTTTGGCTGCTCGGATTTGTTGAATTTTTTTTTAAGGATTTTTGTAGAGTAGTACTTTTTTTATTTCTTTGGGCCTTTTCGATAAGAAACTGATTAATTTGTTGGTCGATTTATTTTATGTTATAGTGTTATTAATTATAATTTATTACGTTGAGAATTGTTTATTTTTTTACATTTCTTTTCTCCTTTTTTATCACATTTATTTTACTCGTATTATAAAAAATGAAAACTGATCACTTTTTTTGCTCTTTATTTTTTATGACACAGTTAAAACGTGCCATTTCGCTCTCCTCAGAAACGCGAAGTTTAAACATGTAAGAAAAAATAAGTTTTCAATAAAAATACGAAACGAAGAAAACTTTTCGTATCACGCAGTGTCTATTTTTGTTCGAGTGCTTTCTCCTAACTATTCATAACAATCGTACACGCTCTTACCAAACACCGAGAAATCTCATTTATTCCCCCACTTCTCACCAATTTTTTCCCCCACATTTTTTCCAAGAGAAAAAATCATTAAAAAAAGATATCGATTTTGTCCGAAAGAAGGCAAAATTTTCGTGCGACCCCTCCGAGAGTTCACCTTGAACTCACGTTTCGTATACGCTGAATATATCGAAGGGAAATACCGTAGGAAATCTTTATGTCACAGGAGTCCGCAGGTGGTTATTATTTTACGAGTCCGCGGAATAGATCAATATTTGAGGTAAAAAGATCCGTGAGATATACGAGAAAGGTGAGGGGGGGGGGGGAGAAGTAAAAAAGTCGAAACGATCCGGGGTGAGCGCCTCTCGGAATATCGAAGAGGTTTCGTTCCAACCCCTGCCGTTACAGTTGAAGCCCGAAGGCAGCAGGAGCAAGGGGTGGGGGGGGGGGAGAGTTTCAACCCCGAACGGCTTTTCTTACCCCCGCCATTTCCATCATCCTCTCACTCTTCTCATATATATTTTATCCTTCCATGGTTTTTCGTCCTTTTTTATTTCTTTCCGCTGTCCCTTCCTTTTTCACCTTTTTCTATCGTCACCCCCCCCCCCCTCGCCATATTTCTTTCTCTTTCTCTTTTTCTCTGTTTCTCTCTTTCTCTTGAGGTTCGTTCTCCAGCAGCTTTCTCGTTGCGGCGATAAAAATTAAAAGTTTCCGAACAACTATAAGCGCACGCCTGGAGCAATGAAACTTACCGGTTGGAAGGGAGGATGAAGGAAGGGTTGGGGGATCGCGAAGCTTTGAAAACTCTTGACGTCGTGTCCTCTCGCGTCTTCGGCACATTTAGCAAGCCTCGTCAGGTGCCCTCAAGGTTTTCCTGCACGTGTGTGTTCTCCAGGAAACACGACTCACGAAGCACACGAGTCCAACTAGCCTTAAGGGTCGAAATGACGCGGGAGGAGAGGGGGGTGGATGAGTTTTTCAAAATGGAAGAAAAAAGACCAACCTCGAAGAATCTGCTAATGAAGCTCCGGGTAACTGTTGCCCGTTTGTACAACCACGAGCCGCATTCGAGAAGGTAACTTTTTTTTTTTGTGTATTCCACCCTCGTGGAAACTCCGGATTGTGCTTCTTTTGAGCAACGAATTTTATTTATTTTTTTTTTTTCATTTTCGTATAATTTTGTGCCTCCGGCCATTATGGTGCTTGGCACTTTTCTCATCCCGGCGAAAAATCGCTGAGGCTCTTCGTGGACGCGTATTATTATGTGAGAACTTTGCTTTTTAATTCTATCCGGATTCCCAAAGAGCTCGGATTTTAACGTGATCCGAAGATCGATGATGGTCGTCTTTGCATGCTTTCGTTAAAACGTCGAGAAAAAAAAAAAAAAAACTTTCGTTCTCATTGTGGCTTTAGGAAACAAAAAATTTGCGGTTTGTTGGGATTTTTTAGGTCAGGCCAGCACGTGAAACTGCAAACTTCCATCATGGAATGGACACACAGATTTTTTTAATCATTTTTGGGTAAATTAGGAAAATTTGAAATATTGATAAATTATAATATAATATTTATATCAATATTGGTGAATATTCGGAAGTACTAAATCCCGCTAAAAAGAGGGAAACCAAACGAACGAACCCAAACAAACAAACCCAAACAAACACAAAAAATCCATTCTGACAGAAGTTACACTTCCGAATATTTACCTCAATATTAAATATTATCATTATTATTATTATCATATTATTTATTTTATATTATTCATTTTCAAAATTAATGCCTCATTTGATTGAATAGATTTTCAGATTAGGATTTTAACTTTAATATGAAAGTTCATTTTTAAAAATAATTATACGCAACGACGCTCTAATAATAAAACCATTTATTTCATAGCCAAGTATAGATAATTATTATTTATTACAACCAAAAAACATTTTTTCGCCGTTTCTGAAAGTGAATATTTTTTTGTACTCCAGCTGTTGTTTTCGTTAATTTCCAAATTGAAAAAAAAAAAAAAATCATGTATCGTAAATCGTTTGTTACGGAAGTGTATTTTTTAATTTATCATTTGTTTTCGTTCATTGAGTTTCGTATGTTTTTTAAAAAAATATTTTCAGTAAAAACCCAATTGTTTTTTCTGTGTGTTTTTTTTTTAATGAAGATCGGGCGGATATTTCCAGGGCGACGAGAGTACGGACATTATTTTATACGGAGCTGCACAATGAGTCTTCAAATCGTGGTTTCGTCATCGTTGAACGTCGACGTTGAACCGTTCGGCCCGATGCAATCGAGCGTAACTCCATGCCACGTTGCCAACATTCAATGGAGCTGGGGAAAAGCTTCGAGAAGCGTTTCTCTTCCTTAAGCTATCCTTGTGCACGTTCACTAGTCCCAGCCGCTGCAACATTCTTTATACTTTGAGCACGGATCCGTGCTGGAATCCAGGAAAGACTTCCAGGCTACCGTATAACTTGGATCTCTTTCTCCTTCCCCCCTCCACGCCCCTTTACACTTGTCTGACCACATACTGGGCTTTATCACTGCCTTACAAAAATAAACACATAGCAAGCCCACAAACGCTTTATCAATGCTGAGAGCTCGTGAGAGTCTGACCATATACGCCACATTTCTACTTGATATGCTAAAAGTCTTATCAATCCCGAAGGATATCGATAAAGCGAAGAAAATAAACGCAAAGTTGCCTCGAGCCAATACTCGGATGGGTGACTGCTGAATAAACTGTCCGCAAGTGAAATTGTTATTTCTACATTTTTTTTATTTTTTTTTTTATTTTTCTCGTAAGGTTTTTCGTATTCAAGAGTCGTTTTGAAAAATTGATTTGGGAGATTGAATTTCTTATGAACTCTTTGTAATATTCTTAATTTTATGGCCGGGTGAACTGGTGAAATTTATTTTGTTGTAATTTATTATTAATCATTCGATGTTACATACTACGAAGGCCCAGAAAAAAATTAGCAGGTGTTAATATGCCTCGCAAATTAAATATCAAATATTTGCTATATTTGTTTTTTAATTGTCGAAGAGATAGTTGGTTCGTTAATTTTTGGGCTCTCCGAAAGTTTTTTATTCTCGAAATGGGTGGGCGAAACAAATTTGTGAATGGATTAAATAATTCATTCCTGAATAAATTGGATTTGTTATTAGTAGTTATTGATTCAATTATTATTTATAGTCGTTAATTAAGTTAATTTAATTTTTAGTTATTATTAATTCTATTATTATTTCTAGTTATTAATTCAATAAATTCCATGATTAGTAATTATTAATCCAATTATTATTTCTATTTATTAGTTAAATAAATTTTGATTATTTATTTATAAAATTCATTTTTAAAAATTTACAAACATTGTTCGATAAAAAATAACGCCTTAATTCCGCGACATTTTTTTTCATCAGTTCGAAAATGGATATTTCACGATAAACGACTGTGGCGTACGATCGAGTTTTTCTGGATCTTCCACAAGGGTGCAACTTTAAGAGAAATTTATTTTTCATCATTCCCAGGCTGGGAATATTTTTTTTTTTCTACTGGAAATATACTCGGAAAGAATTTTTCGTCGCATCTCGATTCGCATCTAGGATTGTATAGTTACGAATCGAGGCAACTAAATTGAGAACGAAGATTTCTATTTCCACCTCGATTCACCAACAACACGAATTCTCTCTCTCTCTCTCTCTCTCTTTTTCTCGTTTCCTGTCGGGAGATTCAGCAAAACGTCGGTCGGACGTCTGACGTCGACCACTGCGTATTTCGCGAGTTTCCGGTGGAGACTTCTCCACACTGTACGTATTTCCTACTGAATAGGCGTGCGGCGATTTTTACGTTACCCAAACGCATCACTACAACCCTTCATCTCGACCACTTTTAACTCCTTTTCCTACAGTCGAACTTCTCAAAATTCCTCAAAGTTTCGAGGAAGTTTAAACATTTATATTACATTTTTAAACAAAATTAAAAAAAAAAAAAACGAAATTCCTCAATGTTTCGAGGAAGTTAAAACATTTATATTACATTTTTAAACAAAATTTAAAAAAAAAAACAAAATTCCTCAATGTTTCGAGGAAGTTTAAACATTTATATTACATAACATTTATATAACATTTTAAACTTACCGATCGACAAAAAAATATTACGTAGCTAAAAATAAATCAAATTTTATATGAAACATTTTTTTGTTTTTTTTTTTTAGCTATATATTATTTTTAAGTGAAAGTGACATCCTTATGGATAAATTAAATCTTCAGATACTGTCACTATCACATAAAAATATTATATAGCTGAAAAAACAAATAAATTTTTTTTTCACATTCAATTTTATTTATTTTCTAGCTACGAAATATTTTTTTGTGGATAGGAATGGAAGTGTACATAAATGTTTACAGTTTCTCTAAAAAACTTCCACTGTAGCAAAAGGAGATAAAAGTGGGCTGGATTTTTTTAACGCAATATTTTTTTTTATGCTTAGAAAATATGTAGTTCAATTTAATTACATAATATATAGTTAGGATATTGTTATTTGAACAATTTTCAATTTATCTAGACAATTTAAAATTTTCTTTGTCTAGATAACAATATCCCATCTATATATTATGTAATTAAATTGAAATACATATTTCCCAAGGAAAAAAAAAATTGTATGCAAAAATAAATATATATTTCAATACATCTAGAAATTAAAAAAAAAATAAAAAATAGAGAAAAAGCAAATTTACATGTAAAAAATATTTTTAACGAACAGGCTTTTTTTTGAAAAATATTTTTAACGGACAAGCGAATATGCACTGTAGTCTCGCGAATCCTATCAATGGCGAGGGCCCTTTAATAAATTCGACGATCCAACCGCGAAAAATTTTGGCTTCCCAATCTTTTCTCATGCACCGGAGTAAACATCGTTTTGGCCAACGTCCCATTTGATATCCGCTCTTGTACCTCGCGTTGCTTCGTACTTTTCGATTTCAGCTCGCTTTCAGCCCGATCGCGGTTTGGCCATTGAAAAAAAAAAAAATAAATAAAGAAAAAAAAACAAAAAAAAATATATTACCTCCTTCATTAATGCACCGAGTGGGTCCGTTTCCATACGTTTCATCGTTACAAAGGGCTGAATCTGCTTGGGTTACTTTTTTTAAAAATATTTTTTTCGCAAAATCGCCTCGCGAGATCACACGTTGAAAAGAAGGGAATTAAAAAATGATGACGCGGGTGAATAAAAAAAAAAAAAGAAATTATTTCGAGCCATCTAATTAATTGGGAGGGCGACCGAAAGAACTCTCACAGTCGAGCGAAAGAGGGAATAATTTTAGCTGAACTCTTTCTTGTTCTGTATCGTTCTTTCCTTCCTCCTTATGTTTTTTTTTCCTTTTTTTTTCACGGTTTCTCTCACGGCGTCCCAACCCACGGTTCGTACCTTTTTCTCCTTTATCGTTTACTCTCATCTGTACGCTTCGTTCCCTCTACCCTTTTATTCTTTTTCTTTTTTTTCTTTCCATTTTATTATTCTCTCCGGTGCCCTCGTCGAGGCACGATATCCCAGGACTGGATTGCGAAAGTCGTAATCTCCACCTTCTCATTAGGCAAATCGCAATTCTTCCTTCTTTTCCTCTGGTTTCGAAGGCACCGTTGGGATGCAGCGAAGCTGGGAGAAAGAGAGAGAGGGAGAGAGAGAGAGAGAGAGAGAGAGAGAGAGAGAGAGAGAGAGAGAGAGAGAAAGAACGAGAGCTTTTCGCACCACCAAGCTTTGCATTACGAGGATGGCATTGACCGAGTGTCCTGACACCCTCTTTACTCCACGACCCGTCTGTTTTCATTTCTTTCCATATTCCTCCCAGCATCCTTATCTTTTACTCGGTCTCATCTCCATCTCCTCTTTTGCCCCCCCTCTCATTCAACTTCCGGTTCCTTCACGTTTCGTCATCATTCTTTTCCTTTTTCAACAACTGGATAGATAAACAGAAATGAAAACGTTCTTATCATCGATCAAATGCTGACAAAAAATAAACTATGAATGTTGAAACAAAACTAAAATGTTTATTCAATCATTTATTCAATAATCAACGTATTAATAATAATTTGGGCTCGGAAAACAATGTTCTTTTATTAACTATAAGCTTTTTAAAAAAAAAAAAAGCGTTTTCCGGGCTTGTTCCTAATAAGGCAATACCCGTTGTAACTTCGTACAAAAAAAAAAGAAAAAAATATATAATCTCGAATTTTAAACTTAAATTGTATAAATCACTACATATAATTAGAATAAAGATTCACTGAGTAACATTGAAAACATTTTTTTCTTTTCGAAAGTTTGTTGTACGTCGAAATTTAAGAAACGCCTACGTGCGATTGCACTCGTTACCTTTTATCGACAGCAAATTCGTTTGGTTTCGCCGCAGCGTTGCGATTGCTATGTCAATTGCGGCAATTCAAAGTTAGACACTCGACGATGAAAGCTCGATCCGTTTGACTTTGTAGTTTTGGATATTTAAAACGTGGTCTTTATTAGGCACTGAGCTTTACACGGCTCAGATACCTTCCGAGTTACATTTTAGTGTGAAAATTTGAATAAAATTTCAGGGTGAAAAAACTTCGAGAAAAAAAAACGGGATTGCTTGAAAAAAAAAGTTAGGTTTGGCAGTGAGGATACCTAACAGTTTCGGATTACTGGTGCTCATATACACGCGGTGATATGGATCGAGATAGATCGTATTCGCACAAGTCCATGGGTGCTTGAGTCATCAACGATGATGGGCGGTTTCAAACGGGGAGGGGGGAGGGCCAGGCTGCAACGATGTGTATATGTACGAGCTATATCGGCCCTCGTAAAAGCTCGTTGATTAAGCCTGAATGCGGCTCGAGTTGCTGAGAGAGGATCGTATAACCGAGCTGCATTCTCACTCGCTTGGACTCTCCCTTTTTCCCTTCCTCTATCTCTTATCCTCCCGTTTCTTTCTTCCAATTTGCTCTCTCTCTCTCTCTCTCTCTCTCTCTGGCATAACCGACAATACTTGCACGTTCACGAGGGGTTTAATTAAACGTTAAAGGGGAACGATTAGTCGGCAAACTCTTCGTTGCTGGATGGAAATTTATTGTATCCTCTTGGAGACCATTTCCGTTGCCACCATCGACTCGACCATGTAAAATATACCATCTTTGTACAGTGCAATCCTAATCCACGTATCCCGTCGTTTAAGCTTGCTGGCATTCACGTTTTTATTCAACCGTTAATTCGTACACCTGAAACGAAGGAAAAGTCTTTGGACGAATGATATCTTGATGTCTAATTCACGTCGCGATTCGTACGAAAAGTTCAATGGGTCACGAAAGAATTAAGAATTTTGGCAGGTCATCGAAAATTTCACGATTGTTGCCATCATGAATCGGACACGGATGGATAGCGAGTTAAATTGATAAACGAAAAAAGTGATGGATTTTTTTGCCGATTGGGTAGTCTGACAAAATCGAGCACGGCAAAAGACAGAAACTATTGGGGAGAAATGATTGAAAAAAAAATACAGGGATTGCAGGTTATGTGTAACGTGATGCTTCAGTGTTAATAAGTAGTCCAGATGCTTTTGATATTAACAATCGCTCGGTATTTCCAAAAATATGAGAAAATCTGTGAAAATCGATAATTTCGTGACTTAAAATCACGGGATTAGAATCTGAGTGAGATTGAACTAGGTATGGTTGATGGGAGAACTCAAAAAGACGTTTTTTTGGAAAAAGTAACGTGTCAATAATGACCCAAAAGTTTTTTTTAGCTTGAGAACGTCTTTTTTCGAAAAATGGACGTTTCCAAAAAAATATTTGGTCCCACAAGCTTTTGCCAAACGGATAGTAATTGCACGAAAATCAACTAGGCTGATCGCGAACGAAATAACTTTTAGTTAACTTTGGGATTTTTCACAGTCCAGCCAAATTGCGAGAAAATTTATTTAATCGAACCCATTGTACGACGTTCGACGTTAAATTCAGAGCTTTTTTTTATCCCTGCAACGAATTTCCTTGCTAAAACAAATATTGAAAAATTGAAAATCGACCGCGACGGTCTTCTGACTTCGGGTTGATTTCTGTCGTAATATTAGATTTCAGATCGTAATTGATGTAATTATAATCCGATTCTTCCGTTCGCAACATCGATTCTTCATTTCACGAATGGTAGGAAATAAAAAGAAAGAAAAAGTATCAACGATGTACCGAAGGGATCGTTATTCCATGGCGAGCAATTAGCGAAATTAATTTAACGAAGAATCGGAGATAACGAAATCCTTTAAAAAATTCAGAACGACCGAACGTCTGGTTGAAAATTCCTGTGCTATTTCTATGTTGGAAATTGTTACGTAACCGTATGTAAAAGTTTGCAGGACGCATGCGCAAACGGTTGAAGAAATCTATCGATTATTTTTTAAGAGAGAATTTTTCCTATCACTAATTTAGTGAAAAAGCTTTTTCATTGAAAGTCGTTCAAACATTAATTTGTCTAAATCGTTGATTTTAGGGTCTGGAAGCTTGGACTTATTAAATATTCATTGAAATGAATTTCGAGTTCGCGTAATATTGCTTGCAATCGTAGACTTACTAAAATTTACAAACTATAGTTTATTCATTTTATATTCATTTTAAGGAATTATGTTCATTTTTTGTTTTAAGGAATTTTATTCATTTTTGAGGAATATTTCATTGTTTAATTTTTCATTTTTGAGTTTTTTTTTCATTTCATTTACATTTTCATTTTAATTTCATTCTTCATTTTCATGAATTTTCAGTTCTAGCTATTTTTGTATATAGCTACTTTCAGTAATAGTCCTACTAATATTTACAAAGTATATTATGTTCATTTTATTTTTATTTTAAGAAATTATGTTCATTTTATGGTTTAAGGAATTTTATTCATTTTTAAGGAATATTTCATTTTTGAGTTTTTTTCATTTCATTTTCATTTCAATTTAATTTTTCATTTTTAAGGAATTATGTTTATTATGTTCATTTTAAGTTTCATTTTAAGGAATCTACGATGAGCACTTAAAAAAACCATTTTTATGAATTTTCAATAATACATAGCTATTTTTATCTACAACGATTTTTAAAAATTTCAAGACGATTTAACAGAACCTAAGATTCGATATAAACCAAGTAGAAAAAAAAATGACTTTTGATAAAAACCCGATTGCAGTTCCGAGTAGAATTCGAGAAAGCTTCAGCTCGTGGTCACCCTGTAGATACAAATGATGCACAAGCACACCAAGTTAGGTCATAAGTTCGTAACCACCTACCCGTAAACATGTTATCCGATCCAGGATGGTACGTAGATTCGGTTAATTATCAGAACGAATATAATTGGCGAAGCGAGATGGCAGCTTTCGAGAGGAGTTGAGTCAGCCCGACAACAACGCAAAATCTCTCGTTTCACTGTTGCATATATGTTTATTAAAACGTATATCTATTCGTACGTAACATTTTCGGGTATTGCTCCTCGTTAAATGAGCGATAATAATAATGCTGTAAATTCGGGAAAAGTTCGAATGTGGAGGCTTAATTATTTCACTGAAATATACCTGGGCCATTAAATGTACTACAGATGTCAATTTTCCGGTGAATTTAATAACGGTGCTTCGTTAACCGGCGTGGCTAGATTTTTTTGATCCCGGAATAAAATTATCCATGATATTATCCTGTACTGTTCTTTACAAATATTTACAAAACTTTTTATTTTTTATTTCGTGGCATGATAAAATATAATTTTCGAATTGCATTCCCACTGTTATTTTATTCATGACTTCTACGAAAAGTAGATATATTTATTTATTTATTTATTTGTTTATTTATGTATTTATTAATTTATTTATTTATTTATGTAGGCATAACTTGGGCAAATGTTAGCAGATTTGGATGACGTTTTTTTTCATTTGTATTGGTACGTACACCCTAGATAGTACTCTCTAGATGGATCTATTTAAATCTAAAAAATATCTCACGGCCGATATAACTATTGTTGCTTATCAATCTGGGTAATCGTCACGCGAAATAAAAAAATAAAATATAGAACAAGAAAAAATAGCACAGACTACTCGAAAACTAAACGAGAAAGTAAAAAAAGTAATTTGCAAAAGTAAATAAAACAAAGTATCATTACGAAAAAATTCGTTACGATACTTTATTTTATTTACTTTACTCAATGACTAATCGGTTGAATTAAAACTCGATAATTAAAATCATTATTCTCGAAATCGATACCAAGCCAGATCGAATGTATACAGCGTTCGGAACTGTCAATTATTACGAGGAAGATAAATTAATTAATTGTTAAGTAAATTGAATAAAATAATGTAATTGCAGTAATCAATTTAATTATATCAAACATTTCAGTATGCTTTTTACGAATTTGATTTTGTTCTTTTATTTTTATAAATTTTATTGCTTTATCTTTTTATCCTATCACTTTTTATTGACGATGAATATCGACGACGACGTTTTTTTTTTTTTTATATTTATTTTCCCATTCCTTTTTTTACCACGTGGGTTTAATAGTCTCAGAGATTTTTGAACTTTGAGGTTTTTTTTTTCAATCAGTATGGATATTCTTTTATCCATGTAAATTTGATTTCTGCCTGGAGAGATCGGGATATACGTGGGAATTGTATGGGCCCTCGATATGTGGAATGAAAAATTCGTCGCGAATTCCTTTCCGCCAATGCTCGTCAATTTTTTTTTTCTCATGAATAAATACCAGTTTTTTTTGTTCGTTCGAAAAACAGCGAAAAAAAAAGCCTCGTAGTGGACAATTCCACTTATTTGAGAACGGTGGAATGTGAGTGTTGCCTGTAGGCGCGTGTTTGATCAAGCCTCGATTTTGCCCGGTTCTTTGTGTGCGAAAGCGCGGTCCACCTCGCTGCTACTCCGGAATAACGGCTGATCGGATATTTCAAGTATTTTCGGGAATCCGTCAAATGCACGAGACTCCATTGTACAAATGGTGAAACGAACGGAAAATTTTATAGGAAATTCATCAATAAACATTCGCGGAAGTCGAACAACGAAAAAGCAAAAAAATAAAATTTTTAAAAAATATAAAAAAATCATAAAAGGTCAGAGGCATTTGAGTGCGGAATTATTTCCGGGTTTTCACGGTTTATTCGTCAATTGGCAATGCGGACTTTCGCTATCCGAGGGGGAATGATTTTCAATCGTTTGTGTTATTCATTCGAATGTAATGAGCCATGGCTGATTTTTCGATATTCGATCTTGTGGAATTTCGAAAAATCTTCTTTTGTGTATTTATTATTATTATTTTTATTATTTATAATATTGTATTATTTATAAATTCATTGTTGTTATTATTTGGGTTATTTTTTTTAACCATTCCTTATTGTTTCTTCAATAACAAAAATTTTTGTACATTTAATCACATAGAAAAGCCACTCGAGTTAGAATATGTAGTCATTTTTTTACGGTCGAGACGAATGAACCGAAGGAATCGTGAAATTTTTATCTATTTTTCCAATGACATCAAATTAATTTTTTTGTATGTTTTATTCTTCAAAAAAGTTGAATATATTATAATATTATTTAAAAATGTAGAAATATTTTCAATTTATTTGAACAAATAAGAAATTAAATTGAATAATCAATTTCCAAATAAATAAATAAATCTTAAGTTTTCCAGGCTCTCGTATTAATATTTAAACCAACTATAACCATTTTTTTTTTAAATTGGTTAAATTGGTTTCCAAGTTTAACCTATTTGCTAAAAGTTTTATTTAATTGAATACACAAATAAATAAAATTATTTTATTTATAATGAAAATAATGAAATGAATGAATTAGAAAATGAAATGAATCAATATGAAAATGAAATGAATAAATATGAAAATGAAACGAATGAATCTGAAAATCAAATGAATGAATCTGAAAGTCAAATGAATGAATATGAAAATGAAATGAATGAATACGAAAATGAAATGAATAAATATAAAAATGAAATGAAACGGAATAATGAAAAAAGTGAATACGTTAAGTAAGTAGAAAACTAGTTCACATGTTATTGTTAGTGGTTATTTAATAATGAACGTATATTTATTTAACAACGGGAGTAAATATTTTCTTTACGTCGTAGCAATTCAACGACAGATGCTACTGGGAGCTTGGAAGAGCGCAGCCCTCGTATTTCTTTATCCGCCTTTGTGTTTTTTTCGAAAGCTTCTTTCTTATGCTTTCCCCCTGCCTTTTCCATTCCGTTTCCCGGTTTGTGCGGGCCTCAAACCCCGGTGCTTTTTCGCTCTCGTCGTTTTTCCGGGTTTTGCCACGCCAAGGAGCCACCCCCGTGCCACCCTTGTGCGCCATAACGGAGCGTCACTCCGCGAGCTTTCGCAGTCCGTGCCGCCAAGATGCATCAGCGGAAAAGACGTACGACCGTGCAGCCCGTCGGGATGCGACCTTGGCGGCCTCGTCACCGTAGCCGTATCCTCTTAACGTTTCTCCGGCTCACGCTGCTTTTCCATCAAATTCCTTTTTTTCCCTTATCTTCGAGACTGATAGAAACATTTCTGCATGTGGAATTTTTTTTCTTCATTTTTTTTATCGCCTCGATCAATACTCGGTTGGGTGACCGTCGACGGTATTGCCCTACCGAGATGGAATCTGATTTATCCGTGTTTCTCAACGAATACAACGTTGACTCGGTCGATAAAAAGATATATCAACGCTCGTTTTCGATAGTTGCCCTGTGCCCTTCTGTTATACGGCTATGTTGAATTTCCACGTTTCTCCTAGCATACTCAACTCGCCTGCTTAAATACTTTCAATACTACCCATTAGAAAAGCTCTTTAAAATATTATTCAAACTCCTAAAATTCGCGAGAAAGAAAACAACACGTTTCTGAAAAATGTATTTCAAAATAAATAAACAAATATCGAATTTCGCAGGCTCTCGTTAATGAAATATTTCCAAGTTGATACCAAACATTACATAATTCCCGAAAAATCAATAATATTAGTTGTAGTAAAAAGAAATCCATTATTTTTCCAATAAATGCCATAAGTTATCCGTATCTCGCGTTGCACAAGTCCGACCATTTTTCGAACACTAAACGTTCTTAGAAAAGTGAGACTTCGTACTAAAAAAAAAAAAACATTTGCCACAGTTTTGTGACTCCACGAAATAATGGATTTCTTTTTACTACACCGAATAATTCTTTTTCAAGGAAAATCTTCTCCTTCGTTGAATCGACACTACGTATTCACCAGGCGCATTTGAATTCAAGTTACATTATTTTTATCATCCCCTATCCGCCAGCGTTTTTCTGCTTTTTGTTTCTTCATCGTCGCGTCGATACTTTTCGAGATACGAAGGAAAGATGAAAGAACGGTTTTCAGTTTCCGGAACTACTTGATAAGAGGCGCGTAGATAAATAGCGAGTACTCGCGTATGGCAGTGGTTAATTTTGAATAGGTACGCAGTGCGAATTCAAGCGTGGCAGTTAAGGGGTTCGGAGGGGCAGAGTTAAGAGGAGGAGGAGGGTGAGATAAGGGGGGGAGGGTGGAGGTTAGCAAGGAACGACGACTTTAATTAGACGTCCGTTTTGAGGTGCTGTGTGCGGTTACGTTTCCAGCTGGAGAAGGAGACGTAGAATGGGGTAGCTCGTCTCGTCTGCTGCCTATCGTTGGGAACTCACTATCGCGCCTTGCCCGAACAAATTGGAGTCTAATTGGCCCGGAACTTTGAAACGCCCGCACGAGTCCGTTTTCATTGAAAGTTACCCCTCCACGCTGGAATCCCTTCAATCCACGTTCCATCTTGCCGACCTTCCATCGTACCCTCCCCCACCCCACTACACCGTCCCTTATTCCTTTCTCTGTTCGTCTCTACGTGTGCACAAATAATTCGCACACCCTTCTCGTTTTCTCGTTCCGTATCGAATAGCGCGAAAACTCCGTGGCACATCTCTGTGTGTCTTTCATTAATATGTACACACTAGTGAATACTTTTTTAGCTAATTGGACGAACTACCAAACGCCCAAGTTAACCGATCCTTTTCGTTTGTTCGATCCGTTTACCTCACGAATGAATTTAAGTTGGCAAGGTGCTGATGATCTTTTTTGGAATTCTTTCGGAACGGATTTTACACTTTTTAAGTGTTTATTGACGGGCAATTATTTTTTTGCGGGAGAGTTTAATGTTCAGTGATTTTGTGTCGAAATTATGGGAATTAGGGAAAAAAATGTTGATACACGAGGATTCATTAGTTTTCATTCGATTCAGACGAGTAAAGTTACGAAACACGTGAAATACTCACTTTTAACTCGTAAGAACGATTTTTTATGGGTAAGTTGAATTTTTATTCATTTTGTGGGGAAATTATGGGAATTAGGGAAAATAATGTTGATACACGAGGATTCATTAGTTTTCATTCGATTCAGACGAGTAAAGTTACGAAACACGTGAAATACTCATCTTCAACTTGTTCGAACAATTTTTCTTGCGAAAGTTGCATTTTTACGTTTTTTCAACGATTTCAGTTTGAGAGTAAGGGAAATTACGAGAAAATCGTTGAAACATGAAAATTCATGAGTTTTCGTCGATTCAGAGCAATTCAAGACCCATGTAAGGATTCACGATTATGGTTTTCATAAAGACAGGAAAATTCGATATGGACCATCCATTTCCAATATTACGACTTGTTGTGTAATATGTCATTAAATTTATATCGATACTGCACATTCTATCTTATTTACGTACGTTCCTTTTAGTTTGTTTCGGGTTAAAAAACAACGGTTAAAATATACAAAAAAAAAACTCAAAAAAGAAAAGTGCAATAAAAACAAAATAGAAAAAGCTGCCAATATCATATTACAGAGAACAATGGGCTATTGTTTTGATATAGGAGTTCAAACCATTTTTATACGAAACATATACGAATGAATATTGAACCAATAATTCCCAACCGTGATTAAATAATAAATATATATATTTCATACGAACAATGCTGATTTTTTTACCACTCATTTTTTAAATCGAAAGATTTATAAATATAGATTCGTCGAAAAATCATAAAAATTCATAGATATACCAATACAGTGAATAAAAAAATATTCTTTCACATTGTCTTTTTCAAACTACCTTCGAAAAAAAAAAAATTTATTAACGTTGGCTAATTTTAAATATTCATTAATGTAACCCTAAATCTCCGTATTATCTGTTCACCTAAATCTTTGTGAAACACAAAAAAAAAATAAAACAAAGTCAAACAAACCCAAACAATTTCGTCTAAATTGTCAAAATCCTATTTTTCAACCAACTGAAAATGATTTTATCGTAGCGTATTTTAAACGTTTTTTTATCCAGAGTTTTTCCAAAGTCGATTTTCCTCTGAGTTTAAAAAAAATATCGAAGTTTGGTGAAACTTAAAATTTTCCGGAAGCGTGCGTTGTCTCGACTGTGAATTTTCGCCGGAAGCAATGGTTTAAAAAAAAAAGCGCAAGGGGGTTTACGTTTGCACGTGGAACGGTTCGCGGAGTCGATTTTTTTTTTTCCGTCAGTTTCCCACTTAAAGTTCGAGTGTTTTTCCGTGAAAAAAGGGGGTGTTTTTCCTCGTACCTTCGTGTCTCTTATTGTTGATAAATAGTGGGCACGGAAGTCGAGAAGTAAAATTCTCGTAGCGTAAAGTTCGTCTCGTTGTGGTGTTTATGTGGCGTGAACGAGCGAAACTAGTCCTGGTTTTCCTAGAGAGAGACGGCGAGTGGGGAAAAGGGAGAAATGGAAAGGGCGAAGTGGTAGGTTTATATAGAGCATATTCTGACTACACAGGGTTTACACTTGGAGGAACCCAGGTGGCAATGTCGCCCGATCCAGAGCTCCGGCCCACAGGTGGGCTCTTTGCTCTGCTCCTTCGGTTCGTTGCCACCTAGACTCTGTTCCCGACAAATTAAATAGCGTTGTTGAGACAATAAAAAGCTCTGCGAATGCCAGGAACGTGTATTTGAAAAAAAGAGTGAAAAAGGGACCATTGAAAACCAATTATACAAAAACACGTTTTCTGAAGTAATTAATTTTCTTTCCGTTGACACATAATTTTAGTATTTTTTAATAAATTTAATTAACACGCTGAATAATTATTTGTATCTTTATGGCTCGTATTTAAAATTTTAATTTTAGAAGTTTCGCGAGTCTTTAAAGTCACAACCTTGGATTGAACCCAAACAAATCCAATTGCATCATATTTGTCACTTTATTGATTGATCAAACCTCGGAGTTTACACTCTCCCTCGTTTCTTTCGAAATTCACCGTTTCAGATGTTGCAGAAGGGCACAGGGAAACTGCGAATAACTAACGATGATACAGTGCGATGTTATATTTTCTAATCGTATCTTCTCTTACAGTTTAATACTGTTTTTATTGTTAAAAAATAATTCACTTTCGGAGTGAATGAGGAGGGCACAGGGAAACTGCGAATAACTCGTGACGATACAATGCGATATTAAATTTTCGAATAGTATCCTGTCGTACACTTAGATGTTGTTTTTATTAATAACAAAAATATTGTTTTCGGAGAGATCGTATTATAACGAGAGAAATTTTCGTATTTCGATGGTATAAAAAATTGGTATACGAGAGATTACTTTGCTGTGAAGAGAGTCAAGTTCTCGAAGGACCAGAGGCAGCATTTCTTACTCTCGATACGTGAGAATCAATTTAGGAATGCTTTCGTGCCAAAATAAAATTGTCTCCTTGGGGAATTCGAAAGTCGTGCCACGTGCATTTCTCTGTATTCGTTCATCGAGATTCACCTCGAAATCGTGGAAAAATCAAAGCTGCTTTCCACATGGGAAAATCAAAAGAAAATCGTGAAAATTTCGTAGCCGGAAAATTTCACGGTTACGAGAGCTGAACAGTGTAAAGTTTCTCGCTGTGTATGTGTGCCTCATTGTGGCAACGAACTTTCTCGACAAGTAGAACATCGCCGCAAATTCGTAGAAGATTAAAGTGAATTAATTTTATCCTGTGGAATGAGGGTGACATTGGACGGTACTAACCCTACGTCGACATAAAAAAATTTCTCAAGAAAATTATTATTGTTCTTTAAGAATTAATAAAATCTCAAGTACGAACAGTTTGAACTAATTTTCTTATGAAAGTGTTTGTAGAGTTTGTTTCAATCAATTAGAGAAGTTTTTAATTCCATTGGAAATCGACGAAACGATTTCAAAACGCTATTTGTTGAAATTGTAGGCTTAATTATTTTTTAAATTATCATTAATTTGCACCAATTAATTGATTCATAATTTGCAGATTTTAAATACGTTATTCTCTTCTCTGTTACAAGCTTGTTCATGGGAACTATCAGTTCGTTATGTGAAATTCATTTTGTTCCATTAAGAAAGTTTTTAATGTTATTAAACGTCGCGAAAGACCGGTAATCTAGGAAAATCAATTTATGAAAGCCACGAGTTTCAATATTATTAATTTTTTGTCATCTTACGAAAATCACTTATTTCATTATTTATACGTTTTATTAGTAATTATAGAATAATCTCAAAATACCGAAGAATTGCAAGACTAAATATTTAATTATTATTGTTTTATTTGACACGCAGTGAATACATAATAATTGCGAACGTTTTTTTTTAATTCGAAGATAGTTGTTTAATGACAAATATTACTATTATTATTGAGATTTTTATGGAAAATTATTTTTAATACTTGAATAAAAAAAGTTGCAATTATTATTGAGGTTATTTTATACTGACAAATTTTGTTGGTTACTAAATTTTTTGAATCTTAATCTGTAATTAGTCAACATAACGTAACAACCAATTTTTTAAAATATTCATTAAAAAATTATCTAATTTCCTATATATCTATTATCTAGAAATTATTTCAGAAAAACTAGAATTATTCGAAAGTCTGAAACTGTGATTTTCGTGATAAAAATTAAATAACATTTAAAATAATTATTTTGGTTTTACGAATATCTAATTTCAACTTTTTTTCTGCAATAAAAAATAATAGTAAATACAAAAAACTTTTGTAATTGAATAAATGAATTTTACCGGTAAGACCCAAGTTCTTTTTGTTAATAAATGAATTCCATGCTAATTTATCATCACACGCTAATTTATCATTAATATTTTTGAGATTTCATTTTCGCCTTTGTGGTTCGGAAGTGCGTCGGGTCGTATAAAATTGTACATGATGGAGGACGTTTGAGAGATTCCATTGAACCTACGTCCTTGTTAGGCCTCTGCTTGGACACTTAAACGCAGGAAATTGGTCTGTAAACTGGGGTGATTTGACTCTCGTGTTCCCTTCTCTCTCCCTCCCTCTCTTTCTCTCTCTCGCTCTAATTCTCTAAATAAGAATGATAATCATATGTGAAGTGTATTGGCTTGATTGGATCCAATATTTCATCTGGTATATCCGTCTCTTGAGCTCGTTCAGTGGCCTCGAATTGTTTATTAAGAATCACTTTGTTTCAGGCTTTCAAAATTACGAATTAAACGGTGTTCTCACTTGCTCTCGTCCATTTGTCACATTATCGTTCTCCCCCCTTTTTTTTTTAAACCCACACATTTAAAAATTGTAAATAAAAAATTAATTTTTACGATTTTGTCCATGTTTTTCTATTTACCTATTTTATTAACTAACTTTTCCTCTTTTAAGGGGAATCACCATAGACCTACGTAATTCCGTTACGAGAAACAAAAAGAATAAGCCCAAGTAAAACTTTTTTGTTAAATTCTACCACAGATATACATTTTTCAAAATTGGAATAATTTTTTAGCCCAGCTAACCATAATAGGTCAAATAATAGTTAGCATTCTAGGGTTAATTTCGACAGTGAATTTGGTAATAATTGTTTATCGATAAAAAAAAAATGATGGACCTTAATTAAAAAAAAATTTTTTTTCATAATTGGAATGTGGCATTCGATTACACTCGTTTGAGCATTTGACTTTCATCTTCGTTCGAACGAAAGAGCTATAGAATTTTCCTCCAGTCGTGCCGGTTTGTTACCACTTGAGGGTTCTTTTATGAACTCGCGTTTACCGGATTTATCGCGAGTAGTAGTAACCACTGGTAGAACTTTATTTACACGCTCTTGGCGTCACGAATAGTTTGTATCGTCGTCTCTCTCTTCATCGGTCTCGTTTTTCCTTTTTTTTTACGCCTCGTTCGACAATGGCGACTCGTTCGGTGAACGCAATTTTCAAAGTGACGATTGATCGAGCGGCCCTCGTGTGCGCTGTATTGTCGAGGTGAATCCCAGCGTGATGAAGTCGATGAGACAATCCGACCGGTCGAATATGATTTTTTTTTCTTTTTTTTTTTCTCGAATGAACGTCCGCTCGGGATACGATCTGACAGTTCGTTCGAGCTGTAACGAATAACCGCCGATCGGAGACAATCGGAAGACGACTGGACACATGCGCCATCCTCAGAATTTTTTTTTTTTTGGTTTCTCCATCGAAAGATTTTTTGGCTATTGAGTTTAATTTCAATTTATTTGATATTTGCTAATTTGATATTTATTAATTAGTTTCGATAATCGAACATCTGTGTTTATTTTTTAATTTATATATAATTATTTATCGGTTCAGTTATTAGGGATGTTTATTTATTTATTATATTAGTTTTCTGTTCCTGTACATTCATTTATTATGTTTATTAATTATTGATGTTTATTTATTGATTACGTATGTTTATTTTTTATTTATACTTCATTATTTTTTCCTTCAGCAATTAGTGACATTTATTGATTTATTATATTGGCTTACTGCTCTTGTATATTTACCGATGAATTTTGTCTGTTGTTCGTCTTTATTTATTAAGCCGATTGGTTGCTCGTCTACATTTATCGATTACGTTAATTTAACGGTGACGTTTTATTAATAGATGGCACTCGCTTATCATTTACGTTATTTCATTAAAAGTATTATCTATTTTTTATTATATCGACGTGCTGATCTTTTATGTATTGATGACGTTTATTTATTGCTTATGCGTATTTATTGATTGTGTTTGTTAATTGCTCGTTTATTTATTAACGATATTTGATCGTTGCTCGTGCTCGTTCATTAATGGACTTTCTCTACTTATGGTATTTATTAATAATATTTATTTTGTATATTTATTAATAATATATTGTTATTTAATTATTGTTCATTCATTGTTTATATTTATTCACAGATTTACTTAATTTTTTGGCTATGTTCTTTTCCCCAGATATCGTATGAAAAACCTGATAACAAAAAAAATCAATGAAACGATATCGTAATCCGTCTGAGTGACGAATGAATTATGTTGGACCAAGAGAGAAGGATTGACGTAGCGATTCAATTTTTCACAAGCGTCCAATCATTTTATACGTTTATAAAGATTATTCGATCGAGCGATATTTAATCCCCAATAATTTAATTTAACTCGTGCGGGACTTGGATTCCAAAGGTGGTTTAATCCGTACGAGAGTTGGCAGCAAGTGAAAAAATGCAGGATACGGTCAGACCGTGGTGGAAAAGTGAGGGGTTCCGGCTTTTTTCTCACAGCAGGAAACGCGCTCGTCGATCAAATGTGATATACGCTCGTAATCGACGTTAGCCACTGATGGCGTTACGATCGTCAAACGATTAATCTCTCCAAGGAAATCCTGGTCTCTCTAAAAACTCGTTTTTCTCTCTATGTTTTTTTTTTTTTTCGTTTTCGTTTTTTTTTTTATTTCCTATTTTATATACACGAAAGTCGTATCTCGTTTGGCTACGTATAGGGCAGTATTGCGTCTCTGCGGGAGTTATTTCGGGTCGTTAGAATCGATAATCTCGCCTGGGATTCTCGAGGTTCCGAGGGTCGCCCCTTTCGCCTCGAGAACCCATGCGGAAAGCAGCGAAACACGATAAAACCATCCAAGGATTTCTGTTTCCCTCTTATTTTTTTCTCAACCTCCGCTCCCTCTCTTCTATCCCTAAAACCATCCCTTTTATTTCTTTCTCTCCATTCCTTCTTTTCCTATTTATCTTTATTGGGATAGGACCCGATCGAACGTGTTTTCCAATTATTTCGATTCGAGATATTATTCCCCGTTAGGGTTGAAGGAACGATGTGGAGGAAGCGGTCTTTTTCATTAGAACAATTATTTCGATTAAAATGAAACGTACTTACCAATGTTTTGATTCGAAAGTGATTCGACTGGGAGAATGTAGGAGCCTCGATGAATCGTCTTGAATTTTAATGAATCCTTAATGGATTAATTTTGATGATAGTAGTAATGATAATCGATATTCTTTCATTTTCAACGGTTTTATAATTCAGAAGTCAGGTAATACCAATCGGTCGTACCTCGAGAAAATTCTAATTAAAAATGTTCAACCTGTCGTGCAGGTATCGAAGATCGAAGTGAAATTTGTGGTCGCGAGAATAAACTCGTCGATCAAATTTTATAGTATTATTGGATGGGTAATAAAAGATCACTGAAGTTTTCGAGAAATTTGAGAAACCAGAGGTCTTGATAAAATAATGTTACGCGAATTATTTCGAAATTTTTGACTTAATAATTTAGTAGATATAATAGTGTGAATTTGGTGACTTTGGAATTTGGTATTTTCGATTATGGGAAAATAGCTTTCACAAATTTTATTAGTTACATAAGGAATGGAATTAAATCGAAGCAGTTTTTGAAAATTGTAAATGGGATCGTTAAAGTTTAGGATCGAACGATTGGTTAATATTTATTTATTTGTTATGTCGATTTGTTGCTCATATATATTTATTAATTATTTACATTTATTGGTTACGTTTGTTAATTGGTAGGATCTGTTTATTGTTTATACTTATTTTTTATATTTTTTTTATTACTTTATTTATTTATTATTTGGTCTAAGTTTCAAGTAAATAAACTGCGTTGACGCAAATTGATTTATAAAATAGAGGAAGATTTGTTTTAACGATGGATGAATTATGAATCGTTGGAAAATTTGTTATAAATATATGAGATTTTTTTAGCTAATCATTGATGATGATAAAACGGGCGTATTAATTAAAATTAAGAAATTACACATTTTTTGGTTCATCAATTCGAGCAGATGTACAGTCACGTCACAGTATCGTTGAATTTTATTTTTTATTAATATTGAAAGTAGAAAATTAACATTTTCAAATCTTGATTTATTATCAAATTATTATAAAACTTGTTTTATGAAATTTGTTACAGCTTCAAAAAATATCAATGAAAATAAATGTCGAAACGATTTCCCACGATCGATTTTCTACAATCGATCGTGGGAATTTGATAAATTGTTTAAATCGATTAAATGAAAAATCGATAAGACGTCAAGAAACCAGAGTGAGGGATTAATCGCAAAACTGGATTGAACATAAAAACATTTATATCTAAATAATTTAATAATTCAAATAAGTTGAAATATCGTAATAATCGTAATAATTTCAAATAATAATAAATTCAAATAATTCAAATAAGAGTTCAATTCAGTTTTGCGATAAATTTCTTACTCTGTTTTCTTGACGAGTCGACTATTATCGATCTATTAGCTTACTAATTACATACACATGATGGATTTTAATATTTTTCAAGGCTAGTGAACATTTTTGTAGGATGAGTGGCCCTGAAAATGGGTTGAATGGTTAAAGATATTGGGGTATAGTGATCGGAGTATCTGGACGACCCTTGCGGTAGGACGACATGTGGTGGAGGGGGAGGGGGGCAGAGAGAGAGAGAGAGAGAGGGAATAATGATGAGGGAAAGAGGTAGAGAATCCGAGGAGCAGGGGCGACACACGAAAGTTCGCGTGAGAGAGACGAAAAGAGAGAGAGAGAGAGAGAGAGTGGATAGAGCTTGCGCAAGCTTCGACCCAACCAACGGAGCCGATCGTGCAGCGGGAGAGCAGAGGCAAAGGTTGTGCTTTCGTGCCACCGTGTCGTTCGGAATTCTCGATGCTGCCAGTCGACGGTATACCTCGGTAGCGAATCGAAAGCCGGAAGCTTTGAAAAAAAAAAAAAAAAAAATAAGAAAACGAGAAACGAAAAAAAAGAATTTTGAAAAAAAAAAAAAAAAAACATTGCAGGACTTAACTATTGGTCTTGTGTGCTGTACGTTCGATCCTCGTTCCAGTTCTTACTCCGAATCGTTTCCAAAAGACTTTATCTCTATTCGTTTATTTATTTTCATTCGATTTTCTCGTCCACGACGAAATTTTGATTCGATCGTTCGATTCGTTTGTCGAATCGTAAAGAAATATTGTTTTTGTTTTATTATTAAATAAAAGTATGTAATCAAACCGAAATAAAATAAAATAGAAGGGGAAAAAAATACAACGACGAGTTCGGAGGAATTTGTGATCGGTCGACGAAAAGTCGTGTCGCAGTGATCATGAAAGAGGTGCTCGATTGATTTACGTTTTTCAATCCACGAGGAAGAAACATCGAGATTCATTGTGAAACTCGATTGCGAGTTTTTCCGTCCGTTTTATCAACGAAAACTTCAAAGAGAATTTGGCACCCTCGGGAACGCTGGAATTGGATTGGAGGGGGGAGAAACAGGTGAATTTTTCTTCCTTCAATTATTCAATTTTTTTTTCGGCCTTCTCGGGTTTTCTGTATTCGTGATTAAACATCGAAATTTCGGCTTCATAATATTATCGAACTTGATATTTCGAGTCGACTGTATGAATCTAAAATTTGGTACACTTCAATTGGAGTATCAGGACAAAATTGTTTAAAAGATTTTGTATAGCAAGATTGTTATACAAAATCTTGCTATTCAAAATCGTTTAAAAGATTTTGAATAGCAAGATTGTTTATTTTTAAAAATTAATTTCTCATCAGATTTATTAGAGCTTTCTTTATTTTTAATGAAAGATCAGATTCTAAACAATTAATAAATCGTACAGATAATTTCAATTTAAAAAAGTCTTTCACTTCTCATTTGAATTTCAAAACGGCAGTGGAAAGTGATTATTTCAATTAATTAATTTATCTT
The DNA here is from genome assembly GCA_030523105.1 of Ophioninae sp. A BG-2022a. Lineage (NCBI taxonomy): Eukaryota > Metazoa > Arthropoda > Insecta > Hymenoptera > Ichneumonidae > Ophioninae sp. A BG-2022a. Next base: position 27,371 of record JAPYZI010001602.1, read on the forward strand.
TGCTGTTTATTCAATTGATGAAAGTTGGTTTACATAAAAATATTTATATTCGTCGTTTATAATTAATTGTTCAAAGTTTAATTATTATTATTTATTTACTTAAGTATTAAAAATAATAAATTCGTTGAAACATTGGTTTATTACGAATCAGATGCTCTATCGTAAATAATTTACTGATCGCGAATAATTTCGCTGTTTATTTAATTACATTTACATTGATATTATTTGTTTATTTATTAAAATTCGGTTTAATGATAGTTATTACAAAAAAGTTAAATGGTTTATTTTCTAATTTATTTAACGATTCATCATTGAATTATTCAATTGTTATAAATATTGAATTAATTCATTTTCTCGATCGATATTTTTTCAACAAGTTTCATTTAAAAACTTCCCTTCGCTAGAATATCTCGAGAAAAGTAGCACGTTCGATTTCCATAAACGATAGGAAAAAAAAAAGAAAAAAAAAAACGTTAACCAGAAATATCGGAGCGAAATAATTAAGACTAATTACCGCGACATTACGTACCACGTTAAATCAGAGATCTCTCATTAACCGGGGCGAGGAACAAAATCCGGACGGTGCGCAACGGCAGATCTAATCTCAGATTGCCAGATTGGATAAAGTTGACCGAGTACCTCCTACCGTGTATGTGGGTGTTTGTGCGCGCTCTTAATCACGAAGTTTGAGTTTGCGAGACCGGCACTGACGTACCGTGTGCGTGCTTTCACACCTATTCCCGGCATACACGATATTTCTCCCCGAGAATTTCGATCTTGCCCGCAGGGATATACAGTTCGGGACAGCACGACAAACCGAAATAACACCAAACAATCGAGGCGAACCCATTGCCCATGGGCACGTTTTGAGGATTTCCCAATACAAATATTCGTTTACTATCTTCGTGGATTGTTCAAGTATCTTTGAAATTCTAGTCCACTTCCCTTCGTACGTTCATTAAAAATATCATTAAATAAATAATTAATGAGTAACGTATTATTTAATCAATTATACAATTAAGAGTATTATTGTATTATTGATTAATCAATTGAATAATTAATTAGTCAGTAACGGACATTGATTCATCAATTTATTAAAATAATTTGTTTATTTTATTTTTATTTTTAATTATTTAATGTTGCAATAATAAAGATATATTGATTAAACGATGGTTTCGATTAATTGAGGAATAAAGGGTTGAAGAAACTATTTATTGATATGAAACTATACATTTTTTAAATAATTAAATTCATGAATTAATTTGTATAAATAAATTGATGAAACAATAAAGAAATTTTCTACTAATTAATTGGAACAATAAATATTCATTAATCTTTTAATTAGTTAATTAATCTTTCATTTAATTAATCTTCTCTTGTTAAATGTGCCTTGCTTTATCGATCGACCATTAAGAAATTATTGTTTGTATATTTATTACTAATTATTATTCATTGGTGAAACAATAAATAAATTAATTGTCTAATCGGTTTAATAAATTCATGAAAAATATGCATTTGAGATTAACGAGAAATTCCATTCATTGATGAGTACAGCAATTTTCCCTTTGATTTATTCGTACATATTGAAACAGATTGAATCTTTCGTACGAGCCAAGTGGTGAAAATTTGTCGTGAAAAATGTATGAAAATATTTAATTAAAAAAATGTTTTTTAATACATGAAAATATTTGATATTTATTTTATTTGATATTTTCAATGACAATTTTTTATTTCCGTCAGAAATAGTGCGTGGAAATAATTATTATAATACTTTTTATTAATTGAATATCAAATTTTATTCCAGAAATATTTATACTTTTGTATATTCATTATTATAAATATTAATATCAAAGTTTGGGTAGTCGAAAAGTTTCGTTCATCATTTTTTTATGGAAGCTCAAAATGAAGCACAAAACAGGGCGTTTGAGGGCACAGAAACTTAATCACGCTGGTAATAAAACGCAATGGAATTGTTGATAAAGAAAAAAATGTATAATGACTTCAAATACTTCAAAAGATGTATTGAGATGAAAAAAGGGTACTGTAATAGTGTAATGAAAGGAGAAAAAAATTCTCCTCTCGTCGGGAATCTCGAAATTCTTTACAGTGGCGAAAGAATTACGTTTCGTCGTGAATCGTGTCAAGTTGTGTGACTTAACGACCGAAATTGGTCGGTCGCGTTTTCAGCAGTTCCTGCAATTATCGCGAATGAGCGTGTCGTCGAGAAGTCTCGTTATGCCTTGTATTTCAATTTTTTTTTCCTACTAAGAAACAAGCACTTTCACGAAACTCTCCAGAATTTTCATTTCGAGAAAATTTACGGTTGAAACATGAAAAATCATACGAAGCAAAGAGCATAGAAAAAAAATTGATAATTAAACGTTTATATAAATTTCATTAAATGAGAAGGAAAACATAATTAAAAATAAAACATATATAATCAGAAATAAATCTAATTAAATAAGAAAATACGTAATTAAAAATAAATCAAACGAAATCAATAAACGAATCGAATTAAATTTAAAAAAAAACATACTTATAAACGAATTACATTAAATCAATAAAGAAATTTAATTGAATGACGAAAGATAATAATTAGAACGTAAAAATAAATCGAAATAAATTAAAAAATACATTTTAAATGAAAAAAATATATATATATATCATTTAAAAAAAGAAGAGAAAATATTTAATAGTAAATCAAATTTAATTACAAAATATATATAAAATGAAAACACCAATTTTCATTAGACCTCTAGCCTCTTTGATATCAGTTTCGAGACAAAGGATGAAAAAAAGACATATTGATTGAACGCTCCCGAAAATTCAAAGGTACGTTCGAGTTAATGAATTGTCCAACTATGAATGCTAGTGCGATCGAGAGGGTAATGAGAGAGCGCGTAACCCCTGACGACGGTCATATATCCAATTCTCTCTAGCATATTCCACAATTTATATCAATCCATACAGCGAAACGAATGATTAACCTCTCATATTGACGCGTGGAAAATATTCAATATTATTTCTCGAAATTTAATTTTCTCTCTCCAATGGCGATACGCCATCTTTATAAATTTACGCTATTTCTCCGTTACTTTTTTTTAAAATAAATCACGGATCATCATCTCTTTAAAAAAAAAACTAAAATAAATTTTTCTCGCGAGGAATATTTACGATATTTTTTTTATTTAAAAAGATCGTTGGTGCAATAATTTCCACATGGACGTATTTCACATCCAACGTTCCGAAAAAAAAACTCCATTCGCGATCGATAAAATGATTGCGTTTTTTTTTTAATATTTTTTTATTATTATTTCTAACGATCGATAAAGACTGGGGTCGTGTGGAACTAGGCTAACGAATGTGTAAAAGTACGTCGTGACGTCTAAGGCAGATGCTCGAAGAGGTACGTCGGGTAAGAGAGAAAGGGAAAGAGAGAGAAGAGGGGGGGGGGGGGGGGGGGGGGGGGGGGGGAGAGAGAGGGGGGGGGGGGGGGGGGGGGACGAGCACTTGAAGCCTTCCCGGAGCGCCCTCTCGATAACCCCGTGAACCCGCGACGTTAACCCCGTGACTTTATTATTGCAACTCGCGTGGATTCGGCTGAAGGACGATTCAATTAAATTCGAGTACCCGACCGACCAAAAACAACCGGTGAGATAGGTGGCTCGTGAAAGAGCCGGATATACCTACGTATGGAGTATTGGTCTGTGTTCGTGTACGTTTCGGCTTTGAAATAGCTTTATGCGTATAGTTCGAGCACGATAATCGTCCCGTTCTATCGACACTTCGTAATCCAGATCGATTGGATTCGAATCATGTAATGGACGTAGTGAGAAGAAAAGTCAAGCTTAGCGACGAAAAATACAATTTTTTTCACTTTTATTATTTGTCAGTTTACTGGTGTTGTAGTAAAAACTATTAGCAATACCGATAACCTAAATGAACAAACCCAAACAAATTCGAATGACGATGGCAAAATTGGTAATACCAGGGCTGGTACTAATGCTAATATTGGCAATAAACGTATAAAAGCCAATAGTAATATTGGCAATGAGCGTATAAGTGCCAATGCTAAAATTGGCAATAAACGTATAAATGCCAATAATAATATTGGCAATAAAGATAATAATGCCAATACAAATATTGGCAATAAACATACTAAAGCCAATACTAATATTGGCAATAAACATACTAAAGCCAATACTAATATTGGCAATAAACGTATAAATGCCAATAATAATATTGGCAATAAAGATAATAATGCCAATACAAATATTGGCAATAAACGTATAAATGCCGATAATAATATTGGCAATAAAGATAATAATGCCAATACAAATATTGGCAATAAACATACTAAAGCCAATACTAATATTGGCAATAAACGTATAAATGCCAATAATAATATTGGCAATAAAGATAATATTGCCAATACTAATATTGGCAATAAACATACTAAGGCCAATACTGAAATTGGCAATAATAATATCGGCAATAAACGTACGTGCCAATACTCATATTGGCAAAGAACGTACCGCTGCCAATACTAATATTGGCAATTATCAGTAGCAATATCAGTATCGATATATCCAACAGCGAGTAATGAAAAAAAAAAAAAAAACATTTTTCAAACCACATCCGGGGAAAATCAGTTTCAAATTTTCCGGTTCGTCCAAACCTTTTAATCGTCACCAGCTCAAACCCTTACCATTTCAAAATTCATGAAAACATTCATACTTGAAAGGAAATCCATATACATGCGTCATTTCTGTACACGCGTTTAATGGTGAACCAAAAATTAGTCGAGAATTCCATATTTTCATATTTCCATAAAAACCAATATTTCACCCGATCCGCGCAAACGAAAAATCCATTTGCATCCCTGAACCACTCTTACCACCCTCCCCCTCCTCGGCCCTCCCTAGTTTCCGTTCACTCGTCATTTTCTACTTCGGATTAATTTTTTTTTTTTTTACAAAATTCAATGGACTAATTAATAAATGTCAAAAACTCTGCGAACGTTCGTTGAATCGAAATTTCAACGCGTATTCAATATACGAATTTGTTCACACGAAACATATCCGTCTTTCGCGAACGATAATAATTTTTCCATATACCAAAAAAAAAAGTAAAAAATATATATATTATACATAAAGCTTCGAACAATAATCTCCGTCGCGTGGGTTACGGAGATACTCACGCGTTGTGTGATATGGGATATCGTATAACGTACGAGGAATCCGGTAGTGGTAGCATTGGCTCTTCGATTGTATGGGACTTCGAATATACACGAACGTATAATATTATTCGCAACCAATTAGAGGGCTCATACGGTAAATGCTGCGTTTCCGTGTGCATTATCTCAATCCATATATGCGGGTGTATTGTTCGAACCAAATAATATCGAGCAATGATATTTGACTAATTAACACACAGCGATGACGTCCATACCAGTCGATAGCTCGGTACAACGAACGTATTTGTCCTCGATCATATTTTTTTAAATTTCCATTTTTCACGAAAAATAGGAGTGAGCATCTACGTCGTCAAAAACTTACGCACGTGCGTGTATAATAACAATAAAAATCGTAATATTCTACAAAACAATAGTTATATAAAGTATCTTATTTTTTGCAACGTATTATTATTAAAAATATTACTTAAAATATTATTTAGAATATTATTATTTAGATATTATTAAAAATATCGGTTGAAATATTTTTTTAAATCCAAACGAATCCAAACGAAACTATTATTATATAATATATCTTATTTGTTGTAACGTTGTTATTATGAGTTAGAAATATAAGCCCAAATAAAAGTATGATTTTACTACGTTTCTTTTTTTCTTCAAAATTACCACTGAGAAAAATAGTTAATAAAGAATAAAACAATTAACTGATAAAATAGTTAATCATCATAGTCGTTAAAAAAAAAATCAAGTAGTGTTGATAATTAGGAGTATTCGCAGTAGTAGCAGTTTAGTGACAATACAGTTTTAGTGTAGTAATAATCATAATAACGGTTAAAAAGTATATTAAAATTAACTAAATTTATCAATAGTTTGGCTATTTAATAATAATCGTCATCACGTGCAAAGTCGCACAGTAATGATATAACAATAGTTAAAAATAATGTTAACATATATTATATTTAATAATTGCTATCTTCGTAACGAAAATAACAATAGCAACAACAATAATAATGATAATAGAAGTACTGATCAGGATTGCAATGGAGAAAAAAATCATCATCATCATCATTATTATTATAATTATTAATTGTAATGAAAAATTAACATTAAAACTGATGATGATGATGATGATGATGATGATGATGATGATGACGATGACGATGTTGATAATGATAATAACAACAACAAACAGATGTACGTCCATTATTTCAAAACTCGCCCCCTTGATGTTTTGAAAACCCCGTCATGATTCATCACCCGAATATTTCAGGGTCATTAAAAATTAATTCCGTGTATGATTATTAATACACGCATTCGTCCAACTCTGACCTGCGCAAATTGGATGTACGACATAATTTGTCACATCTTTCTCCCTCTCTCTGTATCCAGTATTTCGTATATGTTAATACCACCAAGGGGCCAAAAGTCATTTACCATAAATGTGTGGTATTATCGCACATATGAATCCTCGGATACACGCAATTTGAAAGTTTAATCAAAAAGTTTTGGCGATGTAACGCGACCAGTTTGAACAAACTAAACATTTCATTGCGAATTTCAACCCAGACGTTCGTAACGTAAATGACAGATGGCGGTGCTGTCAAACTCGGAAACGCCTGCCCCTGGCAAAACGTTGAAAATTCGTTTTTTTCTTTCCAGTACTTTCGTCAAACTCCCGGAGTATTTTCAAAGTTACGCAGGATCCGTTGTTCTCTCGTGAAAATGACGTTTCGATTAATTGTTAACAACAACAACACCAATAATAACAATAATAATAATAATAATAATAATAGTACAACGAATTTAAACGATATTATAACAATATATTATAATAACATAATAATAGCGCAACAATAATAATATTAGTAATAATTTCCAAGTATACAACGTAATTCGTTTACAAGTACATTTATTAACATTTGCAACAACAATAATAATAATTTATTTACGATTGTAGATCGTACATGTTTAGCTTTACAAATAGCTGAATGAATAATAAATTAGTTCTTAAAAATGTTACCTTTCCACTTTCACTGAAAAAATTAATTGAACGACCAAAAAAATGTCTTAATTATTTAATTTAAATAATACGTTCAGATAATTTTATTATCATGAATAATTATCGAAAAACTGAATATTTATTAAGTTTTCCCGATTATTGCTAATCAATTCATGGTTTCAATAAATCTTTCACTATTTTGTAAATAGACAGGCAAACCGGAAACGCGTTTTATTAATTTGAAACTTAGGATAATCAATTTAGCTTAAACCTAAATCTTGACGATCTAATATTTTCAGAATTCATGACGATTCAGTTCGATTCGTTTTGCAATGATAAATGTCCACGAAAGCTGTTTTCCCATAAGTTTTTATTTTTAAGTAAAGAAATATTTAAAAAAAAATTCTGTAATAATTCATGTAACATTGTGCCATAAAAAACAACAATATTCGAAATTTCCAAATTTATTTGCTATTTTTTTTAATGTCCATTCGGTAATGCGTTACAAATATTTGCTTTAAAAATGCGAAAGTTATGACATTTTGAAAAATTATTGTTTCTATAATCTCGAATTGCAAATGAATAATGGATTCGGAAAAGCGTTGGGTACGCTGACGACAAATTCTATCAGTAATTCCCAGTCTCGATGGAAATTTAATAGAATCATCCCTCATGAAATATTCATTCGATATAATCGTTCTCCCTCGGAGTGTTTCCGTTTGTTTCGTTATATTCCGTTTATGATTTTCATCATTGGCTCTATTATTTCCAGTCGACAACGTCACTAATTGACCCCTCGTCCGGGGATAATTTATCGACTATCCCGCCCCGCGAAGACGAACATCATTGTGCGAATTTGCTATATATAATAAACATGCATGTATACGTGCACGCGTTTACGATCGCGCACGTGCATTCGAGCGGGGAATAGATAAATTGCCCTAAGCGGAGGAGCCCGCGCGAAACGGCGTTAAATCGAGATTGAATTCCATTCACCGTTTGCACATAACGTTAATCACTGATAAGAATTTTCGTGCATATTGCATCACAAATCACAACGTCCTCCAAAATAATTCCCATGATTTATAATCCCGTATTATTAATGTTACTTCTCGCGAAATTCATTTGGAAAAACCTTTCCGGAGGAACAAAAACATTTGGAAGGGTTTGAAAATTGTTGGATTTTTATTTGCATTTGTTTCTTACTATTTTTTATTCGTTTATTCGATTTGTTTTACTTTTTAAAAATTGTTTTTTAATTTATTTTATTCGTTCGATTATCTGATTTATATTGGTATCTGTACTAATAATCACGTGTTACTATATTGTATAGTATATACAGTTTGCATTTTTTTTCAACAGTTTATTCGCTTATTTTTGTTATTTTTCCTTTTTTAATAATTATTATTTATTTAAATTTATTTTATTATCTCATTTTAGATTAATATTTATGTCAATAATTATATATTACTATATTGTATAATATATATAAATATATAAATAAATATCAATTAGTGGTAGTATATTATTATTATTATTATTATTATTATTATTATTATTCTAAACAATAATATTATACTCCATTATTATTAATTACCCTATTAGCTTATATTGTATACTTATCTCATTCGCTTTGTATTTATTTATCCGCTCGTACCTGCAAATAAACAAAAAAAAAGTGAATAAATACAAAGAAATAAAAATAAATAAAAGTACTCGTTTATGACTGTAAATAAATGAACAAAAAACAAGCGAACAAATACAAAAGGGGAATGAGCTTCGAAATTTTTGAACGAGTGCGTGGGCGACTGATATGGGAGTTTCGATGGGAAATTGAAAAGCAGCGTACGAGTGAGCAATACAAATAGCTTGGGAAGGGCAGCCCTTTTGGATGATCGGGGATGCACGCGGACGCAAAATGAATGAACAATTATTCGGCGCAATAAAGCAATAAAAGGTGAAAAAAAACAGATTGTTGAAGAAACCGTGGTAAAAAAAAAAAGAATAACGTACGATACGTCGGCAGCCCGAGTATAGCAATTTTGTTAGTCAATTCTCACGAGCGAAAACCATTCCGTCGAACATGAATTTTTATTTATTTTTTCTTTTTTTGCCGTTATCGCAACCTGCCAGGCACTGATAGGGCGATCCCTCGAAAAAAAAAAATGAACTGACAGGGTGCAATGTGTCCTCTCGCACTCCGTTTCGATGCGTTTTCGACAGTCGTGCAACTGCAATCGAACCGCGTGCAAGACGTAAAATTGCTGGGCATCAAACCCCGCGAATATTCTCCATTTATTTTTTTATTCGGAGTCACTTTTTCGTTACCGATTTTGAAATCTCCCATTAACCGAGTGTAGACGTGTGAAATCAGATTTTTTTTCAATGACAGGTCTGTTGTTTCAAAAATATTTTATTTTATATATTATTAAATAAAATATTTTTGAAACAACAGACCTGTTGTTGAAATCAGATTTTTTTTTAATGACAGGTCTGTTGTTTCAAAAATATTTTATTTTATATATTATAAAATAAAATATTTTTGAAACAACAGACCTGTCATTAAAAAAAAATCTGATTTCAAAAAATCGAATATTTTATTCGATATATTATCTCCATTTCTCATATTCATCCAATGAGACCTGGATTTCGTTATTTGTGAACGTTTTTTTTTTTTTTTGGTAATTTCTAACGCTTTTTATATCTCAGGCAATAATAACCATTCAGGAATTTTTGGAACCACTCGAAACACTATTTTAGGAAAAGTACGTTTACTTTAAACATCGACACGTTTAAAGCTGTAGAAAAGTATACCGGTGTCAAGAAGTTGGATCGTTGCACGTACATGATACATTTCGAACTTTGCTGAAATGCCACAGGTGACACTCACGAGTCGAATCAACGTTGTCCATTTGAATTATCTTCAAGATTACGAGTATTGTTCAAACGAGTTTAAAAATTAGTCGCTTTTGGGGGTCAATGATGAAGTTACCTTTCGTTATATCCGGATAAACGAACTGTCCGAGAAATTGCATCGTTTACTAGACTCGTGGGTATTCTAGAAGAGCACGTATGCAGTGCATGCTTCATCAGTGGGACGTGCCAGCGGTTTCGGAGCATCCAGAGTCGTGACGTCTCTGTGAACAACGAGAAGGATGGAAAACGACCCAAAAGGGGGATGTGTGTCACGAGTTGGTGAAACCGGTTGGAAACCCTAACTGAAGATCATTATCGACCGCAACTGATGGGTTTGCGACGAGAATGGACCGAAGTGGGAAAATCGCTATCATAATGTCATTCCGCATTAGGACAGCGTGGCCAAACGGTGCATCGTTAAAACGGTGCTCAAAAGGAGTCAACCGGATCCTAATCGTCCCCGACATTTTCTTCAAACGTAATTTCTTTCAATTAAGAATTGATTTGGATTTTAAAAAAACGTTTGGATGACACATTTTTCTACTGAAATAAAAACTCTACCAATCTGGAATCCAATAATTGGGCGAAATATGGAACAAACTTGTTTCTCCCAATAGGAAATCCTTTTACTAACACGGAACGTCTATTTTCTACCGAAACACCGTACCTATCGAAAAAATGGGCGGTTTCATATTCAACCTACCCAATACACGTGTACTATGCACTATATTGTCCTCAACGATTTTCAAGCTTTGCACTTTTCTCGCCAACTCTGTGTCCCTATCGTCTGTTTTATTTGGGCGTACGTAGCCCCTCAGAATCGATATGATACAACGTGCTTATTTCGAACGGAACACGTATCCCAGAATTTCACACGATCGTCCAATGTGCATGCACGCAATACGCGGATATGCATAATGCCTACATATAAATGCATACGTATAAACTCGTCTGGTGGGAGTTCGTGAGATACCCCCAGTGAATTTTGTAACGTTATGTACGTTTCCTGTGGCGTTTCGGTGGAAGAATGAAAGGGAGATGGAAAGATGGAGACGAGGGAAGGGAGAATGAGGAAAACGATATACAGAGGACTCTACGGAGGGAAAGGGTGGTCGGAGGTTGTCGTATGCAAAATATATATACCAGGGAGTTTCCGGTCTATCTTTGGCCTCTTCGCTATTCCGAATCTCCATCTCACGAGGCACAATGCTCACCGTTTCCCCGAGAGTTAATAAATATATACTACCGAATGAGCTTTCCAAGTTTATATGCATTACTTGTTTTTCCTCGTACATGTGCCTTTGGCAACTTCTTTTTTTTTATAATTTTTTATACTTTTTTGTTTCGTTTTCTACTACATAATGGAATAGCAAAGAAAAGTCATAGAAATTATCAGAAAAGTAGAGGAAAAATGTACTATTTTACTCAGGGTCTATTATGCACTATAGTAGAGAAAATAGGAGAAGAAAATAGTTTAAACTTGATAGTAGATGAAAGTGTCTGCTATTTTACTTACATTTTTTGTTTAATTTTTATATTATTTTTCAATTATTTGTTTTTACTGTTTTCTTTTATTATTTATTCTTACTGTGACTTACTATCTTTCTACTATTTTGCTGTTTGGTTCTATTATTTTTCTCTGATTGTTTCTTCTACTATTTGTTTTTCTGTGTTCTTCTACGATTTTGTAATACTATATTTTTTGCCTCCAAAACTCAAAATTTCTAGGAAAAACGTCGGAAAAATAGCCTAGAAGAGGTTTTTCGCGTTTTCCCAGTCTAATTTTCCATTTCCGGCAAAAACTCTGGCATATTCCTAATCAGCGGAAAATTTCCGATGAAACAGACCCCTTTAAGAGGTTGAAAACGGAAAAAAAAATTTTCGACTTCCCCTGGCCAGTTTTCCGAAATCGTGAAAATCGCGAAATTTCAAAAGGTCGTAGGGTGAGCTTCTTATATGCTATGGACATTCAATTGG
>JAPYZI010001603.1:0-30549 GCA_030523105.1 Ophioninae sp. A BG-2022a
AAAATCCAAAAATCATCGGACATAGATGTTTAAAAAAGCATTTTGAAGGGAAAATCATACCGAAGAGACTGAGCGCAAAGTGGAGTACCAAATCCCAAAATAAAAAAAGTTATCTATGATTTAGTAAAAACACTTTTCTCTCCCAAAAATAAAAAAAAAATTTGGATTTTTAATATTTTTTTTATTAATCCATTTCGATGTAAATTTCTCCCCTGAGCACGAATCCACCATTTGATTCGTCCTAAACCCTTAATTTGTAGTATCCACAACGATCCACGATACATATACGTATGTGTGTTCCGTTGCGACCGAACTACGCGCGTTTTATCTCCACACTGTATCGTAACGAATCCATACGTGCATATTCACAGACGCGCCCACGCTCGGCAATTGTCCTGCCTCGACTCTTCGCCCGAAAAGTCGAGGCTTCGTGGTCGAATTCGCGTGAGAGGCGCCATCCGTTGGTAGTGACTCGCAGCGCAAAACTGCGGTCAGCGCCGCTAATCGAGAACTAACGTTTGGGGCATGTTCCCAATATCGACGGCACGCAATATCCTTAAGGACTACTCTTCTATGTACGTCTGAATTCGTTGGATACAATCACGTAACTTGTTTTTGCCGACAATGAAACGTCGCAGCGTTCCTGTTATGTGCTCTCAACTTGCCGAAACGACGTATTGCAAATTCTCTGTTGCAATCCTTCGATAACTCGTCTCAAATGTATCAACAGCGAAGCGTCGTAGCGTACTCCAATTGTACCCCCAATATTATCACTCTCGCTGTGTTAACACTAGCAATCATGCGAGACTGGATAATAGTTTGCTGTTAAAACACGACTTAATGCGGCAGCAAAAAATGTCTCTTTATTTTTACGAACACGCTAAAAGTTTTGTTTGAAATATATTTTAGGATAAGCATCGTTCATAATTCTTTAAGCTGGTAGTTCTTGCTAAGCATAAAAGACATTACCGTGATCCTTGGTCAAATAGGTTAGGAACCTTTATATACGACCATGTCTAGAGCGTTGCTGAAAGTTAGCGCGGATCTCGAATGTTCTTCAAGCATGTGTGTTCTAAGGTTAACATGTTTCGCAATGTCAGCTCGTCGCATTGCATAGGCTTAAGGCCGTTCGTTGCCTTACCACGCCATTTTTTCATTTTCGCTATCCATGATGACAACAAAATTGCGCAAATGTTAAAATGAGCATGATTCAAGCCAACATTGAGAAAGAACTTTAGAGTACAACGATTTTAATGGATAGATAAAATCATATGCGCAACTATTAATTACAAAAAAAGGATACAATTACTTTTGTATTGTTTTTGGCAAAGTACGCAAGTCGGTGGCAACGACCAAGCACGAGAATGGTCGAAGTGAGGATGAGAATGGTGCAATCTAAGGACCGGTTTTCGTGGAAACCGGTTTTCCCCTTCCCACTTTTTACGGAAAATTTGTCACTCGCAAACTACACTAAGCGTAAAAATTCTCAAAAGTTTATGCAAGATTAAACTTTAGTATAACGTTGCACGATTCTACAAACTATTCCCATACAATACGTTTAATGATCATTCTGGTGTCACTACAAAATCGATTGTCATAATTAATGTGAAAAAAAATCTGCCATGAAAGAATATTTCGTTAGAGTGACAAGGGTCGTATCTCAATAAATTGTAGCGACGACTTTTAGCAAGATTGCTGTTGGCGTGGATTGCCGCCTGGCGGCGCTGTTATCCCAAGCTCGAGAATTTCATAAATGGCTACCGCACTGTACACGCGTTATTCTCATGCGTAAGAAGTATATATATCTTTCCGCAATTTTACGACACGATTTTTAGCACGTTTCTCGGCTCCGTTACTCCGAAGAAGCTGAAACTTGTTCTTCCTTCAATTGAATTTTCTCAAATTTCACGTTATCGCGACCAAAATCTTCCTCGCATGTTCACGCGTGCGTGAAAAAAAGAGCTGTGTCGGATTAATAAAATTTTATTCAATTTCCTTCCCGAATGCCATGGCGTGATATCGATTTGAAAAAAGGAAACCTGTGCGCCATCGTCGCTGGATATACGAACGTGTGACCGCGAGTGTTGTGTGTGCGTGCGTGCAGTTTGTGTACGTGCGTGCGCGTGTTTTATTTTCTTTACGAGGTGAATCGCTATACGAGCGCGTTGGAAAATTTTCCTTCAAACGTAAAACTTTGGGACAATAAGACAAGAAAATGTCCGTGACGTTTGCTCAACGAGCTCGGCCGCCAAATCCTGCTCAGATACAAAAAGTGAGTAATTCACCGTATCCGCTGCTTCTCGTTTTGGAGTCACAAAAAAAAAAACTTTCTTTTGTGGCATCACGCGCTAATTCACGGCTTTTTCCACATATTTCGAGATCGGACAAAGCAATTAGGATTTTTTCACTTATCGGGGATTTTCACAACCGTTTGTGAAAAATATAACGATTTTCTTTTCCATTGCAGATGTTGGATGAGAATAGTCACCTCATTCAGAGCATTCAAGAATGTCAGAACAAAGGAAAACCTCAAGAATGTATTCAGTGAGTTCACACAGAGTTTCGAATCTGTCAATTTTTCAAATCCTTTCCTATTTGATAACTCACCCTTTTGTCTTGTGCGTTTCACAGGTACCAGCAAATGTTGCATCGTAACTTGGTCTACTTGGCATCTATCGCTGATGCCAATCAGAATATTCAAGCCTTGCTTCCGGTAAGAAATCTTGATAAATTTTCACCAAAAAATCTATATAGCTGTTCTCAGTTTTTTCTTGTTGAGAAAAAAAAGCTCGAGTACATTTCTGTATCGAAACAATCAAAAAAAGTAGAGTTTCAACATAGTTAAGGAGTTTTGGGTATTTTGCAACGTCTCCTCGCATACATCGGCAATGCAAGATATAAAATTCGTATAGTATCTCATATTCTTCAATCACAATGTAAAAACATTCTGCAAAAATATAAAATTTTTAAAAATATGCTGCAGATCAAATATATGCAGATAAAAGCACTATTTTCGAAATATTGATTTTGTAATTAGTTTTGGTTATAGAAGATATTACTAAAAGTGTCCCTTGAGTTTCAGTAAATATTTTTTAATGCAGTACGTTTCATTATTTCTCCATTTTCCTAAAAAATATATGCGAAAAAATGTTGATGCAAAAATCACAATTGACAAACATTGGATTTACGCTTTCTATTGTACAAAAACGGTACTTAGATCTGTGTACCATTCTTTTTGTACAAAATGTACTTTGCGGGTATGATCGTTGTGCGCAGCATTTTCTTGTCGACTAAATGAGAATTGCTATTCGTTGGTTGTTGTACATAGCCACCTCAGGGAATGCAGGCCATGGCAAATGGACCTCAGCACAATATGATGGGGCCTCAGGGACCTCAAGGTCCGCCGAGCAATGCAGCTGTGCCTGCTGGGCCAGGCAGCGACATGCCCCCGAACGCTCAACAACCTTTGCCCATGTCTGGCTTTTCTCAAGGTCAGCCAATGAATCAGGGAAGCTACAGAGGACCTGTGATGCCGAGTCAAGGGCCTGCCATTAACCGTACGTACCTCTCATTCTGTACAGCTCTTACGACGTATCAAAATTTATTCATTTAGATTAAAAAAAAATGAAGGAGAAGTAATTCAAATTATTTAAGAAAACAAGTTAAAGAAGAAACCAGTTCGGATTTTTTCACTCAACCCAATTTTGTTACCTCATTACGCCAAAGCCATGATTAACACATAAGATTTTTTTTCTAATATCTATTATTTTTCTAATTATAACATTATTGAAATTCGATATCCAGGGCCGACGGCAGGTCCAGGGCCTCAGCAGTACCGAGGTGGACCACAGGTATATCCTCAACAGCCGAGTCAGCCGGGTTACCCGTCGGCTTACACGAACCAGAGTCCAGGCGCGAATTATCAAGGACCGCAGGGTTCGGCGTACACGCCCGGTCAACCTAACCAATACGGGCCTCCGAACGCGTCTCAACAACAGGGTTATCCCGCAGCGAATCAACCGACAGGTTACGGTCCACCAACGACGGTGAACAGTTACGGGCCGCAACCGGGGGGTTATCCACCACCGGGCGGTAGCCAGCCACCGGCGGGTTACGGTCCTCCGCCGCCGAATCAGCAAGGTTATCCTCCTCCGAGCGCGACACAGCAATCGTTCCCACCGGGGAGTCAACAGCAAGCACCGGGTCAGGTGTACGGGAGTCCGAGTCCGCAGCCGAACTATCAACCCCCGTCGCAGGGTGGGCCACCGCAAAACGCGTACAGCGGGAACCAGTCGGGATCCTATCCACCCCCGTCTTCCCAAGGATATCCGAACAACGTGCCGGCACAAAATTATCCTCCACCGCCTACCTCGAACGCAACGCAGTCGGGTGCACCGCCGCCTCAGCAGACGAGCGGTCCTCAGCCGAATTACGTGAATCAACCGAGTCCGGGACCGGGTCCGTCGCAGTACGGTAGCACTTCGACGTCGCCGCCATTCAGCACGACCCCGTCCAGCGGTGCGAACACTTACGCTCAGAGCAGTCAACCAACGAATACGCCGTCGGCCTCCACACAGACTTACCCACCGAGCAGCGGTGGACCACCGCCGAGCTCTCAAGGCGCCGCCAGTTACGCTCCACCAGGACCCTCGCCAACCGGCTATCCTGTTCACCAACCGTCTCATCCGCCACCCCATCAGTCGCCTCATCAACCCCCTCATCCACCCCATCAGGGCGGACCCCATCAACCATCCCACCAAGCGTCGCATCAAGCGGCTCCCCATCAATCTCCTCATCAGGCCGCTCAACAGTCCCAGCAACAATCTCAAACACCGTCACAATCCCAACAACAGCCTCAGCAACAACAACAACAACAGCAGCAACAGTCACCGAGCCCTGCTCCCAGCGGTTTTCAACCACCCGCGGGACCGCCTCAAGGACCATCCGGACCTCCACCCGGTCCCCCACAGCCTCAAACCGGCTACGGACCACCACCGCAATCCCATCCGGCGACTACACAGACCTACGTTCCCCCTAGTCCCGGTGGACAACCCCAGGTCTACTCCCCTCATCCACCTCAGAGCGGTCAGCACTACGGACACCCTCAGTATCAGCCCCAAAATTATCCCCCGCCGCCCGCCGGACAAGGCTATCCTCAGTATCCGCCGCGCCCCCCTGGAGGACACATGCCGCCTCCTCCCGGTCCCCAGGGACCTCCACCACCCAATCAATACGGCGGATACGGTGGTTATCAACCACCGCCTCAGTGAAACATCGCATTTCGATCATTCACCCAAACAGCTTCCCAATCGAAAAAACCTCGTTACTGACACACTGAAAACACACACACGCATACAGACACGGGTTTCCGCAGAATAACGGACGCAAAGGACAATGCAAATTGAAAGGCAAGGTGCATATTTTATTTTGTCTAGTGTGATATATATATATATATACATATATATATACATATGTGTGTATGGCATCTGACATCGAGACATAGCGATTGAGTTAATTTGGCAAAAAAAAAGATAATGTTTACAATTATACGGCACTAAAATTAGGCAATAGCGATTTATAATCAACGATCGAACTGGAATTGGTGCGTGGTTCGCTTCGGAGCTATTAATTTCTCCTCCGGGTACTGTCTGCAAGACTTCAATTCTTTTTCTTAATTGTAAAAATACTTTATTTTTGTGTATAGTATGAAAGGACATATATAATTTAGTACTAATATTCTCATAATGGATACACTTTCATAGAAAAACGAAGCGACGCATCAGCAAAAATCGATCTTCTCAACGAGACATAACGTAGTTTTACCACTATCGTCCGTAATCTTAAGAATATTAATGTGGTAAGGTTTAACGATAGGAGATTGAATAGACGCTTTTCTTTCGCAACTTCTTCGAGAAACAGACTCATCGACTTCATCGCAATTTTTGAGATTTACGATATTTTATTTTGTTTATATTTGTTTGCCAGGTACATAAATCGAACGTGACCTCGATAGATTTTTTCCCGCTAGAAAAAAAAACCGCGACACCGTGTCGTCGCTCCTATTTTACTCCTAGCGTTTACATTCCCGTTTCGAAGTTTTGCGTAATTGATGCAATGTTCATTACTTTGTGCTTAAGGTCCGTAATTTTTACTAGGCGTCGTGAGTTTTTATATTTTTCTAATAATTTAACGAGAAATAAAAATAACGAAGGCAGAAGAATGAAGAAGAAACTTAAAGGACTGTTGGAGTTAATTCACACAAGTTTTGTGCTCCGGCGATACGTTTTTAATTATATTCGCTTCCGTTTGTTACGTTCGAATCATCAAAAAATCGTGGGGATACAGAACTGAATTCCTATTCTCGAATTTAAGTAAACCGTCGGTGAATCTTCTTGAAAAAAAAATCACTACTGTTTGATGAAAAACAAATACAAATATACGTATGAATACATTTACTTTGGAAGTGGCTTACCGATCTATTTATTGTCGTTTGTAAATGTTTATCGATTAATTAGAGCTCTTCTTTGGAATTCGTGCGATCAGTCTTGGACATATGGTTGCAAGGGCAGGAATGAGCCGGCTGTGGAACTTCCTCCATACCGTCTAATATTTTTACTTGGGAGCTGAGACGTTTGCTCCATTGCTGAAAAATAAAATTTACGAATGCATCTCCGTTCAACAGTTCAACAAACGTAATTTACGTATTATTTACATACATTCAATAGTGATACGTGGTAGCAAAGAGTATCGCGAGGAAGCGCCAAATTCCTTATCGCGTTACGACCGGCTTTGGCAATTTCTCGCGCCCTTCCATCGTTTTCCTTTGCCCACAATATTTTCTCAACTAAATTGGAGAGATCCCTCTTAACGGGAACGTAATGTTCGCCCGGGGATAAATGCCTGTAGAAGTACTCATAATAATCCGAGTCCTGTTTGAACACGAGAGAATCTCCGGCGAGCAAGTACGGAAACCTATAAGCCGCGACAGTTCCATCGATGTTCAATTGATACTTGTACTGAAAAGAGAAACAAAAAACATAGCTCTTTATTTTTCGTTGTTCCTGAATTTCGTATGTCTTGTAAGAAAGGCTCTTGCCTCAAAGAAATTGAAGAAGGAGACGCGAGGTACACCGGGACCGTACTTCTCTTCCTCTTTCTTGAAAAAGAAGAAATGGGTAATTGACACGTTGAAAAGATGGGGATGTGTTCTCGATATGTCAATTAGATCGAGGCGCTCTCGTCGCGAATCTCGTCCTCGCCAGAACAACTTTTCGCTTTTTTCTTCCCACGGAATCTTCGTGTTTCCTTGGACTGCCAGTATGTCGAACATTACTCTATTGTTGACATTGAGATAAGGTATTTCAGTCGCCTATTCACGTATGTGCGTGAATGACAATTATTTTTCACATTCGCACCGTCCCATATTCTCAACGGAGGATTCGCTGATCTCGTAGGTCGGTAAAACGATGTCCCGCGAATCCTTGGAGCCACACCACGAAAATATCGGATACAGCTTTTTGTGATTAGGCACGAGGGGCCAATCGCCGAGATTCATGAAGAACTCAACATCTGGCAAAACGACTTTACGAGCAAGAGACAAAAGCGTTGAATCCATGAATATCTTGAAGCCCACGTGTTGTCCGAAGCATTGCCTGTAGATCTAGCATATCCATCTGAATTAAACTTCATCATTTTAGTCTACTGTTAATTATGAGACAGGATTTAATATGTACCAACGATCGAAATTTAAAAAACTCTATTCATTTTCATAATCCACTTTCATTGCTAATTAATACAGGAATTGCAGCATACCTTGTTACTTTTGACGACGTAGTGACAAATGCTGACACTGTTCGGCCTGTTGTACTCGTTTATTAAATCTTGCCGTATTTTTTCAAAATCAACACTGGGAAAAATTTTCAAATCTTCGTCTATTTGATCGTAGCTCTCTGAGCATCCGTAATCGCTCAACCATGAATCAACAGAAGAATTAGGACAATAGCATTCCTCTTCAAATACAGGGCCTGAACGTAAAGCAAGATTTTTATATTATTTGCATAGATTTTTATACGAAGCGAAAAATTTAGTTTCCTGTACTTCTGGACCTACCGTCAAACACAGAAGTCCCAAGATTAATGACCTGATTTTTAACTTTGATTTTCAAACGAAGATTGTAGCAAGTGCTGTGGACCTTGTAACGAATGATGAAGCTACCATCGTTACAATCCAGCACTTGAGTCCAAATGCGGCAGCTGTGATTGTGCTCTGTTTCGCCTGTTATTTGAGCTGTGACGACACCTTCCCCTGGTGATCTTTCTAAGCTGAAACGAACAAAAACAAATGAGATCTGAAGAGTATGCAGAGATGAATTGAGAAGCCCTTCGAATAGCCTTTTACTGACCTTCTATCGTCGGAGTCATAGAGCTGCAAGAAAAAGTATCGTGCGCGCATTGTGACCTTTTCGGGATTTAAGCCCGGACCCCAAAACCGCGTTTTAGTGGGATCAATGTCAATTTCGTTCGACATTGACGAGTAAGCTTTGCAAAAATAGCTCACAAGCAAAAATACGATCGACAATGGAGACATATTTGATTTTATGATGGTTTGAAAATCGAACACCGGTTCCGATGTTTCGCGAAACAATTTTTGCAAAGGGAATTGACAGTATCGCGCGATTATGCCTCAAAGTGTTAGACGATTGTAGCAAAAGAACATTTTTCCCGTCATTGATGTACCATCGTGAGAAAACTGCTCACGTGGGAAAATAAAACTTTTTCGTTGGTTTCGAATAAGACGCCGTATAATGGTAGCCCACGTATCCAACAAAGAATACTTTGATCACTGAATGGCTGTCACTGTGCCGGAGAATCACAATGTAAATGCGCCCGAATTCTTGTTCGAAAACTGTACGGTGAAATAATTTCCCGGGTACCAAAATGTTAACTACAGGGTATCTGGAAAATCTCGAAATAACTTTGTAATTGTCGAGAAAAATTTTTATATTACGAGATCTATCAAATTAGTCTGCCTTGGTAGATAATGTTTTCGCATCTGCAAAGACATGTGTCACACGTCCGGTCGGTAAAAATCCTACCAAGTTTTATCCTAAATGGATCGTATTTCGTACAAAAGTAGAGAGAGCCGTACTTAATTACGGCCGTATTGATTAGGAACCCTAATTAGCGGTACTTAATTAGAAAATTCGTAGATAAATAAATAAGTGTGGTTGAACTCATGAAATCTCGAAAGCCACCGCTCGCTCATACGGTAGCGCCGCGAATGACAAAAGTCGCAGCAGTCCTTCCAAATCATGCTCCTTTAATTGTGTGATCGCCGTGTAAGACCCTAGACAAGGGGTAAGTTTTACACGCGATCTGGCTACACTGCTATCAACCCCTATATCTGAGATGAACTCTAGTACGGCAGTAGTTCTGCGTCGATAAATGTTTACATCGAGCCATCACGTGTTGACCCAACGTGTCTTCTTTTCAATCTCCACGATGTTTTCATACGTTTGAAAGTGCTCTGTGATTTTGTGTGTGAACGCTAACATGTGTATTATTTGAGACGCTAATCGTTTTAAACAACCGGCTAATTATGGATACTTCGAGCGATGCAACACCGAATGCCGTCGGTGAAAATTCGTCAGTGCAGAATGATGATGAATCTGTTATGAGCAAGAGGCAAATGAAAAGAATAAGAAAGAGGGAAAAATGGCTCGAGCGAAAAAGC
This sequence comes from Ophioninae sp. A BG-2022a, assembly GCA_030523105.1. Lineage (NCBI taxonomy): Eukaryota > Metazoa > Arthropoda > Insecta > Hymenoptera > Ichneumonidae > Ophioninae sp. A BG-2022a. Next base: position 9,733 of record JAPYZI010001603.1, read on the forward strand.
GAAAAGAGGTTAGCCCTAGTTTTCGTCGTATGTAATAATAAAATTTCACGCAAACCCGAAGTATCGCCACTTTTCCTACAATTTAATTTCCACCATGCACTCTTAATGCTACAGAATACTCGAGAGACAAAAAGCAAAGGAAAAACGTGCACACGCTCGCGCGAACAATATCGATCTTGGGCCATCGAGGAAGGCTTTGAAAAAGTGTACTATGGCGACGAGCAATTGCAGAGTAGCCATTACCATTGATATGTCCTTTGATGATCTCATGCTGGACAAGGACATTGCCAAATTGACGAAACAAATTTTGCGGTGTTACACCCTCAATAGGAGGGCTGTCTCGCCTGTACAATTTTCTCTGACCGCTTTCGGTGGCAAATCACAGCAAGAGATGCAGAAACACAATGGATATCAACACTGGGATGTGCGTTGATCAAGTTTCGAATTAAAGTCGATCACAGGATTTACAGCAGTCTTACAACAATACTGACTAAAATCAGTTTCTTAAAAAAACTGGAATTTTGGTATTTCAGAATCACTGAAAGTCATATAAAATACTTGGGGTTTCAATAAATAGGTATCGAAGGTTCGCTACTGCTAAGCTTAGTTTCATCCACTCCTAGTGTAAAAGTCAGTACATCATGCTACCTACAACAAAATTCAAGCTCTGAAATTGCGATGATCTGTATAGGAATATCCCTAATGCATTCTTCATAATTATATATATAGATCATCGTAAATTTGCTTTAACAATTCACTCGATTTTGCAAAAACTACTATGTTGATTTATATAAAAAAATTTCATGTCATTTATTTAACTGGTGAATAATAATGAGTGATATGAATCATAGAAATCGCATGATCAATAATCTTCTATCTTTAGAGTTTGAGAATACAGTTCCAGCTTTAGTTTTCTTTTGAGGTAAGATGGAGTGACATGGAAATCCACACTGTTCTTTATTCAACGCCATTACTCTTAATTTTATAGGTTAATTTTTTCGCCGAGTCATACTTAAGGGTTTACCAAGGGCGTAGAATCGTATATCTCACGAGTGAATCAGAAAATGTCCTATACACTCTTCGATCGGACTGCGTATACGTTATAGGTGGCTTGGTGGATCACAATAGTCACAAAGTAATTGATCTACAATTTTTTTCATCCCAAATTTGTCTATTTGCTTCATCAAATGTGACAGTTTTATTGATTTTTCCAATTGATCAGGGGCACTGTCACAAACTCGCAATGCAACAGGGAATAGGACACGCACGGCTACCCTTGGATTCACTTATGCGCATGAAAGCGAGAAAAGTCCTTACCGTCGATCATGGTGAGTAGAACGCGACAAATGCTGAGGAGCCGTACACCCTCATGCATGCTTTTTTTATCTGTTGCTTCAGTGTTCGAAATACTGCTAAGAGTGATCGAGGGGACGACTTGGCAGCAGGCGTTCATGCAAGTTTTACCCTTGAGAAAGCAAGCCGCACCAGTGTCGTCAACGAAAACGATCGGGGCCTCGAAAGAATCAGAGGACTCCAAGTCAGCAGACTGCACGGTGAAAAGTGCTAGTGATGAAGCTGAGATTGAAGAAGAACCAATAGATGACGAAGGACCTACTTCGGAAACGAAATGTTTGATGATAAGTAACTGTGACGAGGCGAAGTTCATCCAAGAAGCGAAGGAAGAAAGATCCCAGCCAAACTCTAACTGTGCGGTGATAAGTGGCAATGACGAGACGATAGTCAACGAACAAACCATGGAGGCAGAATGCGAGCCAAACGCTAACACGATTATAAATATCAGTGACCAGGCAAAAATTGCCGAAGAATCGACGGAAGGGCAATTAGTGTCGGATTTCAAATATCCGATGGTAAATAGTAACGGTGAAATGAAGGAGACCACCGATAAATCGGTGGAAGAAAGAAAATCTGAGAGAACGGAAGGGTCGTAACATGATCAATCTTTGTAGAATGGCTAAATTATATATACGAGACTGTGTTGAAAAAAATACTCTGTTCTCATCCCTCAAACCATCAGTATCGAAAAGAAGCAAACCATCGAAAATTTGAGCTCCCTAACTCAAGATACAAATTCTATTTGAAAATTCGATACCAATTCTAATTATTTGCGCAATTCGTGTATTCTTATGATTGAAAAAGACATTTTCTTATCGATTGTAATTTATGCGCAAATAACGATAGCAAAGAATTGTAAAAAGCTTTTTAAAGCTATACGAGTCAGCTTAAAAATTCTGCAATTGGATTTAATTACTGTATATTTTTAAAAATCAGTATAATTGGTTTCTTCTAAACCTCTTATGGCGCATGTCTGCATTGATGCGTGAAGCTTTTGGGGAGAGGTGTAATTTTTCTTAAAGTTCGATCAATCCTCGCACTGTTCTGCTCGTTAAAGATTATTTCAGTTTGTTTTTAATTCGCTCGAATATACACATATATATCTCACATACAAAGGACAAAAAATATAGATATCAATAAATTGTCCGCGGGATACCGTTTATTTGGGATACGTGTGAATAATCGAGCGATGTTTGGTTACGGAGCGGTCAAGTATCTGAAAGCTTCAATGTATACACTTCCTCGTTGTGGTTCTTCTGTTTTTCATTTATTCATGTAAAAATACGATCATAAGAGGCTGTCACTGCGTCAAAGAGTCATGAAAATATCGATAAACCCGTTTGTCAATTTGTTTGTTTCTTTTAGATATTTCTATAAAAAAAGAAAATACAATACACAGTGTTGGGACTAGACGCGAAATAAACTCTCTTAGTTTCCATTTGTTTTACTTCAGAAAAAATTTGCGTGTCGTTTTACGTACTCGGCAAGGGGAGCAATTGGTGTATGTGTTTTGGTTATTTATAATTTATCTTTTTTCTTTCCCACATATCTCATTTCTGTTTAGAATGTTGCCAGTTACTATTATCGATAACGAATTACAACGCTGTCGCAGATGGCTTCACGGTAACACGATTTTTTTGGGAATCTTCCCACATGAGCAGAGTACACGAAGTATACACGAATATATATATATCTCTCTTTCTCTCTTCAATTCGCAATAACAGACGACGGGCGCGTTCATTTCCATTCGCGATCGAGCCGATTGCGCGTCTGACGCAGCAGAGAAAAATTGCGCAATCGTACAGATGAATAAAACAAAGTGGAAGAATTGTTTTCCTTCTGCGAAAGTTCATTGATTCTTGGCGGTTTCCATTGTCGCCATAATCCACCCATAAATACAAAACAAACAAAAATAGAACGATATAACTATCCTCTCACAATGTACAAACAATTAGTGTCCTGAGTAAAACGTCTAACTCGCAAAAAAAATCGTCAATGATCGTGGAAAATAAATCTCGCGAGATCTCTCGGACTTGCCAAAAGAAACGGAAAAAATATTCGTGCTCCCCAAAAGAACGGAAACACGCGGTGAATCGAAATATAATTTTTCGTCGCTCGTGTGTACGTACGATATTGAAGGGAAAAAACACGAGCCCGTGGTAGAAAGCGTCGGCAAAGCCGCGAAGAAAACGCGTGATCGACACAATAAAAAGCTTCCGCGCGTGCGGCATTGAATTTACATTTCTTCTCGCTCGTACGTGGGTATTATTTACATGGCCTGTGGATCTCTCGCTCGCGTTTTCTCACACGTTTCAATATATATAAATCGTCTTTCCTTTAATCGCGTTTATATAATGGTGTCAGCGGTTTAAAATCTAGAGAAACGCTCGCAGCAATTCTCTCCTTGGGGAAATCGATATGCCAATTTTTAAATATATATATATGTATAGTGTCGTAAGCGAATTTAACCCTCTCCGAATAATTTTTTGATATCTCGCCGTATATCTTCGCGCATATCCGGGGTGCCTGTACAATGATAAAGCTTTTCGCGAGCCCGGCGCTGGCACTGAGTAAAAATAAAATTTGAGGAAGGAGAATATATATATGTGTAGACACATATACATCGACTCAGACGTCATCCAGATTGGCAATTTCCCGACTGTCGATTATCTCAAATTCGCTGTCACTCTCGTCGTCACTGTGACTCGGCAATTTTCTCGATACCGGCTCGAGTTCGGCCTCTTCGTCGGACGACGATCCCAGTTCGAAATGTTCGCTCTGGATTTTAATCGAATCCGCGTCGTTGTCGCCGGTACTCAATTCGAGCTCCGAAACGTCCAGACCGTCCGTACTGCCGTCCTCGTGGGACGGCATTTTCAATCCAATCAGCTCGTCCTCGTTCAAGGGATCTGCGCAAAAATAATCGGTTAATCGATCAGCCTTCAACGAACTTAAGGATCGACCGTTCGAAACGCATTCGTATAATGAATTGGAGGATTCGTTAAGATTCGTAGATTAAATCGTTAGATTTATTCGTAATCCTCATCTAAGAACATATCGAGTTTGGAAATACGTTTTTGTTGACAGATTTCTGTCTTGTTAATCCGACTAACCAATTTGATTTTCCGTTATTGCACCATGAGGAGTTGGAGAATGTTCTCCCGTATCACCCGCCCGCTGCAACACCTCGAGATTATCCTCCGTCACTGCAGGCAAAAATTCTTCTATTTCGTTGTCCCATTCCAACGCGTACTCGTGGCACAGCTCTGCAAAATTTCGAAGGAAACTGCTTGGTAAAAAGATCAAAAAGGAAAAGTGACAATTTGACAAAACGAGAAGAAAGTAACGTGTCGATTACCTTTTGGAGAAAAAACGTTGCAGGATACTCGTAGAAGGATTGCTGGTCCGATCAGTACTGTCATACATATCGCGTATGTAAGCAGAACACCGTTAATTGTACTTCCTATTAGCCAGAGGACTTTTGAAAAAGTGCATATCGCTGCACAAAACTACAAATAAAAAAAGGAAATGATAAATGCCCTTTTTTTTCCATTCCCTATACATTATCGTAAAGGAAGTTGATGTCAACTGCTTCAAACCCCGATTTTTCGCGAAAATTACGAATATCTCTTTTTTTCTAATGTACACCATAATTGTTTGGGTGGAAAATCTTTTACCGCTCCCGGCCGGTTCTTCCGAAAAAGTTTCAATGTCTCTAAGGCGGATTTTGCTTTCGTCATAATCTTGCTGATCCGTTCGACCTTCGGCGGTGATCTGAAAAATAATGGCACGTGTGTAAACTGTTTCTTTCGAGACAACGGTGTGTAAAATGAGTCTATTAGAGTATCGCGGGGATATAAGAAAGCTCCTTCATAAAGAGCTTGGTTTAGTGGACACATCCGACCTTTCTTTTTAAGTAATTCGAATGCTTGTCACAATAAAGCTTATTATAAACGTACTTTAAGTAACTTTATATCAAAATTATCAGGTGAACACCGATAATAAGTACAGTAAAATTGGCACAATTCTATTTATTAATCCGTTGTAATGTTATTACCGTAACGTAATCGATAATTTTATATTATATCATATGTGAATATTAAATTAAATTATATTTGCATATTGGCATAGTTTTATATTTCTTGAAAGCAAAAAAGGAAAGTAACGGTAGTCGAAATCCAAGAGATTCAAATATGCAGCCTAGATATAAAGATATGGATCAAGAAACGTCAATTTAGTTATCATTTTCTCATGTTCGTTGCATTTCTATTAATACAGCTTCGTTACCAGTAGAAAGAAATATGTGGTGGCTCGAAACATAATTTTCCAGCCTTGCAACTGTTCGCAGCGTTTACATTTCATTTCACAAGCATTTACACAATAGCCAAATAAGAAGGTGACGCAAAGTCGAAGAAGACCACACCGAAAACTACTTCAAATCAAGAGTCGTAATATGTTAAATTGAATTATGAAGTAATAATGCACTTTTTTGATGTCGATACAGAAACATTTCTGTGAGACGGCCATTCGTCATAAAAGATCATTAGAACAATTGGATATTAAGGTTTAGTCTATTAACAGTTCAATACGAATATAAGAATAGATTGGTCAAGCGAGTCTGCTGGGTAAAAAGTATTGAAGATCTGCTAAAAAATATCAGAATAATATGCTTACTCATTGGTATCCGGAGGTTTTATTTCTTTCTGCGCCTGAGCCTCCAGAGTGCTGTAACCGAGAACCGCGAAAAGCGCAGCACTGCTGGCTGCTGCAAACCCACGAAGCTCCAATATAACAGTACCCCTGCAAGCAAACGTAAATTCAAATAGGAGCCAACAAATTTAAATTTCTGTCACGTAGCATTTCATTTTTCATTCCATCTGTATTAATCGAGGTTACTTTTTCAAATTGTTTTTGAATACAATTCAAAAAAATAACCTCAAAGAATCAATTGAGTGACGATATGTCGGGGGGCACCGGATTATTGCAGATATAAAAAAGTATCAAGACGGCAATGAGATCCATTCCCGAATTTGTATACTTCCTTTTGAAAATCATATTTAATAACGTTATCGCGTGAGGTTATTGGCACTGCAGATCTTTATCGCTATTTACCGCGTTTCGTAAAAGACTCTTGGTAAATGTTTCGCGATGAAAACAAAAACAAAACCGATATCATATTTCTCTTATGAACTCTTGCAACATTACCAGCAGAAGGCAGGTACAGTTTATGTATAATTGTATAGTAGAGAACTGGTTAATAAATGAGCTCCAGTCCGAAAGTTTTTCCGTCCCAACTCGTGGTATAAGTACGTTGCACAATATTGCATGATCGAAGACTGGGTACAATCATATTGTCCAATGTAAAATGTTAATAATTATATTTTTCAGTGATATAATTTAATTATTAATTTCGTGTTCATTTATCAAACTTCATAACGGCTTCTTTAATTTGTGGCACTACCGCTAGGTGTCGCATCGGGTATGTTTAGCGAATTTGGACGCTTCGAGTGAAATTTTTCAGATATAGACAGAAGCTGTCGTTTGGAGGATGAAAACAATGCAGTTAAAATGCAATTTTGTAAAGGCCTATGTGTTTGCGTATACATCTACGTGTATCTCTCATATATGACATTTTTTAATTATCACCGAAAAGTCCATAAGCGAAAAGTCGAGTATCCATAATTTTTGTACTTTATAAATACCATATGTGCCAAAATAACCGGATTTTTGCATACTTTCGGCCATCGACAGAATACGGCCATCAAGATTACCAATAAATCGTATTACCTCTGCATTAGAAAGGCTCGTACACTAACAGCGAACGGCTTTGGCATTACTCATTAAAAAAACATGTCGTTGGGGAGTTGTTCAACTTATTGGTTCAACCGGAAACGGGAGGTCAGGGATCGAACATCGGACCATATTGATGCGTATAGTAACCATCTTACGAGAAGTATATTGCTTTTTTTCTCTTCCAAATACGTTACAAGTGCCAAACAATTCGCATGTGGCGGATGGCAAGCGAACGCACATACACGGGACATCGTTATCACAACAGAGTTGTCACGTTGACGCAAATCGATCTTAATCCGTCTACAAGTAGAAAAAAAAAGAATAATGTTGCGTTCGCTCACATGTCCAATGCGACTGTTACGAAATGGATACACACATGCATAGAAATTTCAGCGTAAATAAAACGTCCGTGGACGCAATTTAGCCTCGATACATTCTTCGGTATTAGATGGAGGTTAGGGACACGAAAAATATCGACAATGACTGATGATTCGTGTACTCCCCACTCATTGGCGTTTTCGCTTGCCAAATTTGCCGCGAGATGTAGCTGCAATGTTTTTTTCGTGCTGTTCGAATGAACGTTACAATGGGCAATTTAATTCACCATACAAAATTTGTAAGACAATAATCGTACAAATTAATCGATCCAACATCATACTTTCCACGAAAAGATTGATCAAAAAGCCAAGTAAGCTTGCAAGAACTGTTCTAAAATCGCCCCGTCACTTGTCTCGTGACTTTTTGACGTTCGTAAATTCACCGAGCAGTGAAGTCTCAGGAATGACGAGGTTTTCGCGACCGAGGCAACTGGAAAATGCTATACTTAGTTCGTATCGTACCCGCTCACATCTATATCATGGTATTCTCATTCTAGTGGCGAAGCGTTTCGAAAGAATGGCGTCCCCAAAATAATTTCATCAATTTCAACTATCAAGTGGAATATAAACAAATCGGAAAAAAAACGAGGTCGATTTTGAAATCATTGCAAAGAACCATGCAATAGTTGATAAATCGTTTCTCGTCACAAAGAATAATAATAATAATAAAATCCATAATAATCATAACAACAACAACAACAACAACAACAACAATAATAATAATGCTATTGTTTTCTTTTTTGTGAAAGAAAAAATAATCATAATAACAACAACAATACTATCAAACAAGTAGGATAGTAATAGTAATAATTTGCGTACCAGGAAACATTGAGACATTTTTAAAAATCTCGAATGACAAATAAAGCCGTTCATAAACGTCAACACAATTCTCGAGGCTCTGGAGACGGATATTTGATAAACTAATCGGCGAATGACCTTGAAATTGTAAACGTGTGAAAGATCGCATCAGACCGTGTGCGCATCGTCTCCAAAATTGAGGTTCGAGATTTTCGCGTGTCGCAATTTCATGTGAATAATAATTCGCGGGAGTAACGCGCGTACGGTGATACACGTGCATGTGAGAAACGATAATTCGTGGATAGCGCATAAATTAAATAATTGCGGAACTGAAAAAGCAGGCGAACGTGTTATCAAGCGGAAGATAGCTTATCAATTTTTTCGTCGGGGGAGCGAAGACATTTTATCCGATTCGCGGTGATTCGAACTTGAGAGAAATGCAGTTGCATTGTGAAGCGCAACATAAGAGACACATACGTATGGAACGAAGCAAATAAGGTCATATATACGGCAAAAAGTGCATAGACGGTAATCGCACGTAGATGCGCGCGCGCGCTCACCCGCGTTCGTGTATCGGGACGACACATCGAGTACGGGTGATTCGCTACGTGTACGTATACGAGAAATAGTCGGAAAGGGGGTTACGCAGTTGGCGAAGCGTGGAAAAACAATACTCACCAGAAAATAACGTGAAAAATAATGAGGACGAAAATACTGTTGACAGTATTTTCCCAAAGCAGAATGCTCTCCAGTGCGTTCAAAATCCTCGTTGACGATTGAAAATCTACTTGCGACGTTGTACCGCGAGCGGACGATCCCCTCGAGGAAATTGTTTTCGCGTTTTCTTTGTCTTTATCGTCTTCGTCGTCGTCATCGTCGTCTTCGTCGTCGTTGTACGATGACGACGAAGGTTTCGCCGATATCCGACGTTGGATCTCATCCTCGTCGCAACGACGTAAAAAATAAACGAACTTGGGTAGTTTGTCCATTGCAACGGATAAGAAATCGAATACGGGAAGAAAGAATAGCGCGATCACCGGGTTTCTTCTTTATTTCGTTGTGCTAAAACTGCCCGTCACTTTGCATTCTAAAGCTCCTAACGCGCGAATTTGTTTCTCGCGGTGTTTGGGTTCCGAGCGAAGCGACACGAATTATTCACGAGAGGAATTCGTTGAGAATGAGGGAAAAAATAATATTCACGCTCTCGTTCCTGCGGGAGTCTCGAACATACACTAAGGGACCCTCGACCTCTAACACACCAAAACACGTGCACCGAAACACTCTCTCTTTGTGTACGTTTTGTGTCTTTCGGAGAGCGTGAACGCTCTTCTCGAGTTTCCTCAGAAACGTGTTTAATTTCGGCCGCGCGCTACACCAAGCTTTACGTACAACCCACACACGAAAGCGCGCACTATTTCCCTTTTAGCGTGGCTTCGTTTCCAACTCGAAACGTTGTATTCGTATATGTGTATACGCGTTCGCGTGTATTCGCGTAGCCGAATGATGCGCGTGTCCCGCTGTGCTTTTTCCCAGCTCTCTTTCTTTTTTTTTTGCAATGTACTGACGTAGTTTCACGCGATTCCACGTGACAACCTGCGCCGCCGATGTTGGCTTTTCAACGATTTCGACGATGCGCGACTCTCCCGTAAACTGCGTAAATCTCGTGTATTATTCGCTCGAACGGCTCTCGGGGGAAAAATGCGATGTTTTTCGCAGCAACAGAGGCGCACCAATCTATTGAGAACCATGTGTTTCGTTGGAACACCCCCCACCAAAATGTCCTCAATGTATATACAAAGCTGTACGTATTAGCATCTTTCGAATCCGCTCCCTTCCCTTTCACTATTTTCCATCGTTCTTGGCACACCACTCCTACCGGCGCGCCCCTACTCCCGCGATGCCTCTAGCGGCGATTCTCAACGGGGCGAGCAGCTGTGAGGAAAATTATTGCGTTTTGCAGCGGTCACCGAAAGCTTCTGCGCGCGACTTTCAATTTTCATGTGTTCCAACGATAACGCAAAGAATGTTTGAATGGCGTTTCCTGAAAGATTATAAAATTCTTACTTCACAGCCTGGTGAACACATGAGTAATGGAAACGCGACCTTAGTTCGAAACCGATTATGCATGCATGGCTTTTAAACTTTTTGAGGATTGTGTGTATAGTGATTTTTTAAAAACAGTATCAAATATTCCATTTTGGGCGTCATCCGTATCGACATGGTTCAATGTGTCACACGGATAAAAACAAATTTGACTTACGATACAACGCTCGTATATTAATGCACTACAGAACTTAACCTCCAAACGCGAAAATTATATCGAAACGCACGAAATGCTTTCGTATAAGAAGAAAAATACGTACATCGATTTTTATGCACACAAAATACTGGTCACTTTTATACATTTTAGAGTTATAACCGAAATCGTTGCCGCCATCCGATCGTATTTGACAGCGCAACCATTACGACGCGACGCGCATGCGCGAGCCGTGTAAAACAGTAACAATCGATGAGTTTGTCCTTCGCAAAGACGCGATGCCATCCCGTGAAAAGTGGGGATAAGAGTACCCCCCTACGATTGGAGATGAAACCTTCATCAATGCTCGTGCGACGCAATCAATCAAATTTCGGGTCGTTTGCTAAGCGCTTTTTCCACAGTTATAGAGTGCATTTTAATTCGTCGTACTTTTCACTGGCAACTGTACGTGACTGCCCCGCGTGTCTTATCGTCGTGAGACTGAACGCGAATGAATACACATCGATGGTCGTATACGGCGGATCGGATAAATTGAGGATTATAAGCTGCACCATAGAACGTTATAAATTCAGCCGGAGTAAAATCTGTACTACGTGACATATCAGTGCGAAGGAAATAGCTGTTATGTTTGAATCAATATTCCTCAACAATCATAAACTTTTAACGTTAAATAAAACTACTAAAATCTTACTATGGATTTATTTTTCACGAATCCTTGTGAGGTTAGGACTAAAATACAACACGGTGCTTTTCAATATTTTTCTGATACGATTATTACGAGGTCAGGATTTGCCGAAATATTAAACCTTGTCATGTTTAGATGTTTTAAAAAATGTGGATGAACAATGGAGTTATTATTGTTGTTAATTATAAAGGGAATTAATTGGAATTTCAAGTTATGAAAATTGTAAGTTAGGAGAACCGTTTCGATTATCGACCGAAGAAACAAATTGAATCGTTCCTTAATTATAAGTGGATAAGCATGCCACAAAATAATCAGGCTGGAAAGAATCTTAAACAAATGCTTTTTCCAGATTTTCAGTCAACGGAACGAGCATATATCAGTGATACGACTTACACGGTTCCACAATCGATAGCTTCTGGAAAAAAACTGAAAAACAGAGTTTTAAGACCATTGGGGTCTGATTGACAAAATACTTATGAGCGATGTAAAATGTTCAGTTTATCCACAGGATCAAGAAAAACATCCTTGCCTATGACAAATTTGACTGTCGCTCAAAGTACTTTTCTCTCTCATGGTGGTCAGGATGAAAATGGATTTTCTAAACAATCCGTAGGCATCAAGTCTTAAAAGAGTTTTACCAGTATATTCAAGTACGGATAATTTCAGCAGGTTGCCGTTCATTCCGTTCTGAGCTCTGTTTTCCTTTCCGCTAGAACTGTCATCAAAAGTTTTGTCGGTTTTGGCCGTCTTCACTTTTATCGCACACCGTCCCTTTGTTATTTACGACTTTTGCAAGAGCCTTCGAACGGCCCAAAGTCGTTTTTTTCCTGATTCACTAGTGTATCCGGTTTGTAAAAGGGCCCGAGGAAACTGGAAAAACCCTGTGCCGACGCAATCAATAAAATTTTTTGAATTTCAATATCATTCCAACCTTGATGACTAGTTCGCGTATTCTACAGCCTTTTAAAACACATAGGACATACTGAAACTCATTGGAATGTCGGAATCTACTGTAGAATACTCATGCATAGAAAAATATGCAAATATTGACATTTTAAGAAAGCCTTGATTTCACATCGACTTGTTAAGACATTTACGCCCAATACTTCCGCAACTTCAGCGTAAATTATTTCCATAAATGGCAGTTGACGCGTGCAATACCTATTTGTTAATGTACTCGGCTGGACCAGAAAAAAAAAGTTAGATCCTTTCACTTTTCATTGACCTCGTTCAGCGCTACGCGAGCATGAAACCAAGTCTCTAACCTCGTTTCGTTGAACCGTCCACTCGCGATTTCGGGTAAACGGGGGAAGAAGCGAGAGGTCTCGCGTCATTCGAGTGTTACAATTCATTTACTCTTGTACATGGCCTGACATGCTTAAAAGTGTTTTTACTTATCGTTTTTCAACAATATATATATATATATATATCCATTCAGTCGCGTTCGTAATTATCACTCACGCTCAAACGTAACCATAAAGTCGTAAAAGAAGGTGAAGGAAACTGATTCGTACAAATTCTTTCAGTGGTCGATCGATTAAAAATCATTTTTTGATAATAAAATGTGTGTGTGTATGCGTGTATATAGAGGATTAAAAAGTTGGCTTTGTATAGGTTTGATAGACGCCGGGCATTCACGCAACAACCGCAGTTCTTTATTGTAAAAGATTTCAAAACATTACTATTTATATAGCGATAGGGTAAATAAATAATATGTATCGTTTTATATATACATATATATGCATATGTGTACATGTACATATATATCTATATACGTTGGCCGATCATTGATGAGACTTTTGCACCATGTACTTCGTGATTGATACATACACGTCGGTATGTATATTTTTAGGATCGCTGAAACTTTAATTGACCCAATAATATTCGAATGAAACATTCCTCGTGAGATTTCAATGCCTCGATATACGTAACACCAATGTCTGGGTCAAGGTTGCCGGCGGACATACATCAGCCAATACGCACGTGATAAATGCTGCGTGGCGTTGTGCCCGTTTTTTCTTTTTCTCTCATAACGGAGATTCGTTAAATCTCGATCTCATTCTCTCACCAACACTCACACATACATATGAGACACGCATGCTGTAAGCTCATTATCATTCGTTCTCTCTCTGTCTCTCTCTCGCCTTATCTCTCATTCTCTCGCTTTCTTCTTTTCCTATTCGAGATTACCTAATCAAAAACAAAACGTTTCGTCACTTCTTGTAGGTTTACGCTCTGGTACTATCAATAGAATGAATGAAATCGCACACGGCGATGAATATTCTTAGTGCTTCACGATTCGTCACATGAAAGACACGTTCTTTGAATGCGAAACGCGAGATGATCGCTCTTCGCGATGAGAGTCAACGACTGTTCCAAAATTTCAATGTGGACGATTATTTCGAGTTTTTCGGTAATAATTAAAAAGTTGGCATTATGTATCGTTTTCTTGTTTCTGATTGGTTCAAGTGGTTCAAGTGAATCACGATCATCCACCCGTTTTATAAAATGTGAAAATGGTCTTCTAAGTTACAATATCGAGATGGAAATTGGCGATTTCGTTCGCGAGTTATAAAAATTAAAATTTGTTCGAATCGTCGAAAACGGATAGTACGTTTAATGACGGAATTTAAGAGAAAAACGCAAGAGCTGCAAGCACCTGGTACCGAGAACATCGCGAATAAAAAATACGTATTTTTGCTTAATTCATAAAAAAAAAAGATGAAAAACTCCTCGCGGAATTTTGTATTTGATAAGGCGTGAAAGGCACTTTATCTAAGAATCACGTCAAATTTATATCGGACAGGCACTAATCCATTCTTGTTTCATTTTCTTTCGTTTTATCCGTAAAACTAATTAAGTTACTAATTAAGTGAGTAGCAAATAATAAAACGGTAAACAAATAGTAGCAAAACGCGATATGAGACAGAGATCCATATTGCGACATCCGTCCGGTCTGTTCGATGCGTTTTTGTTTTTCGCCTGTAGACTTTCAACTGTCTAAAATATCTAAGTATTATGGCAGTATTACATCGCGGTAAATTGATCGATTAAATTATATTAGTCAATATAATTCGACCCATTATTTTCATTCTTGTTTTCTTTAATACGGGTTATATACTTTCTTCACCCCCCCCCGTCGCGAATCCCGATAAAATATAACCAACGTTTGTTTTTATGCTGCGCGATTTCAGTGGACTCGATACTTCGGGAGTCCAATATTTTTCTTTTGTAACGCGGGTTTTCATCCTTTACGATATAGAGTCCCGGGACGGGTTTCAAGGTCGTTTATTTACCGGCATACGTAGGATTTTTGAATGTTGACGTTGCTTGCTTGTAGATTGGATTTTCGCCCTGTGAAAAATTCAAATATAACATTTTTAATGAGAAAAAAAAGACAGGATATCTTAAATAACATTTATAATTGAAGAATGGAACGAAATAATAGGGAAATGGTTTTCCAAGGGCGAATTGCAATAAAGTACGCAGTACGTTTGCATAGGACTCGAAAACTTAATTTGAAAAAAAAAAAATGATATTTTACCGTGTCCCATTTGGCCATCATTCTTTCCCTCTCAAATCTAGCGAACTCTCGCCGATCGTGAATCGTCATAGCCGCTTTCCACATAAGAAGCAAGATAAGACCGACGATAACGACCGCTGCGATAACACCCAGAACAATTCCAAGGAAAAAGACCTCGTGCGGGCAATCCCGGTGACTCTGGGCTCGCACTTGTAGACAGTTGGATTCGTCGTAGTAATAAACGTACTGGTAGGTGCAATCGTCCTCGTCAGTCCACATGCATGGAACCTCGTCTTTGTCAACGTCGACCGTTACGACGGGAACGGGTTCGGGCACAAAGTCGATGCAGTTCTTCGCGCATTCCTCTTCCGTGTAATTGCCAACTTTGTACATTTGACATTGAACGCAAGGTCTTAACTCTTCGCATCTGCTCGGACAGGACGGACATTTGTTGCAGTATCTACCGGAGTAACGAATATCGTTCGTTTCGTGGCATTTGCACTCGCCGCACTCGCAGTCTCCCTGTTTCAAAGCAATAGTCACGCGTTAGGAAAAATTGACAAACAAATAAAAAAAAATTGGAAAAATTATTCGGAAAAACAGAATGGATTTTTTGTAATTGTTTTTTTTTTTATTCAGTGAAGCGAAATAAAATGTATCATTTATCTATTAAGGATGCACGGAGGATACACAAAAATATCATACTGGAAAATGACCGAAATTTGGATTTTCTCAAATACTGTTTCTTTGAATTTCAATGCTTCGGACACCACGTCCCACATTTGATCTTACATTTTGTGTTAACGTTAAAAATATTGAAATAATGAAGGGCTGATCAGGGTTCCTCGCAGCCCAGTGAAACATTGCTAGAAGTGTTCCGTTTCAACTTACGTGGCCCGAGCACAATACTCCGTTGGTCGTTCCCGGTGCTATACAAGTATCCGTGGACGTTGGACAGTGGCAGTCAGATTCCGTCCAGCCAGCGTTACAGATGCAACGTCCACACTCGCAGGTACCATGATTCGCGCACATCGTCCCTTGATAACGTTCGCATGAGAAGTTATCGCATTCGCAAAATTGTCCTGATATCGTCTGAAATAAATTTTTTATCCTAGTAAGCCTTTTTTCTGGAAGACATTTTTGTTCATCTGTACAATGCATTAAAAAAAGAAACGAGCGTACAATAAATCTTTTCATTTTTCAGAATATCCGTTCGTTCGAAGAAAAAAAAGAGAACCGGATATATTTTCCGTGATTTTTGCATTCTTGTGTCAAGTTAAGCACTTTTTTTTCGTTTTGTCTAAACTACAGCGTTACCTCGTCAGGATTTTCTCTCTCCGTGCACTCGCACTGACCGCAAGTGCACGTACCCCGGCCGGAGCAATCGACGAGGGTTTCGTTGGTCGGTTTGCACGAGGTATCAAAATTCTTATCGATACCGCTCGAATCGGGATGGGAGCTACACTCGCATCGTTTTCCAAAAGCGCGTTCGTTGCAGTCGCAAACGCCGCACTTGAGAGTGCCAGCACCGCTGCACTCCGGGGAATTTTCTTCGTACAGAGGACCGCTGCGTTCGCACTCGCAGTCACAGAGCATCTCGAGATTGACCTTGAGGGTTTCGCTAACTCCGACCTGATTAAGAACGGAAGTTTGTCAGCTGGCGAAACTTTAATGGAACCGTGAAGAAACTTGAACATCGTTGAAAATAATGATATTACATGTTATCGTATGTTTATTCGAACTTACCGGATAAATTTCGAAAGTTTGCTTCCACTCGGAACGATTTTTCGGGCAACTGGCGACCTCGATTTCCGCGGTGAATTCAACCTTGGTGCCAACTTTCAGACCGTCACATTTCGAGGTTTCGACAGGTGGTCCACCACCGAGGCAACTCGAGAAATAACGCACTTTGATCCAGCTGCTCGCGGTGTCTTTCATCTCGACGGAGCTCGAAATTTTATCGTACTGTTCCCGTATCAGCTCAACAACGTTGCTGGAATCGTTCGCGAGTATACCGGCGAACGAGCCCTCGACGTGTTTCGACAATCTCTTGTAAATACTGATTTGCTCGTCGGTCACAGCCCATATGATGTTTATCGCATTTTTCTTCACGGCCAAATTAATTTGGGATATGCTCGGGTAGTCTTGAAGGGAGGAGTGCGTGTAGAGACCGGTATTGTCGAGGTGGCAGAGGCCATCGTTGGGTCGTATTATACCACCCAGTTTTCCATCACCGGCGTAATGAAAACCCGCGTCGGTCGAGAATACTAGAAGTCTCCGAGCTTTCTCGCGCCAGCCTATGTTGTTTCGGCAAACGATCGCTTGCATTATCGCGTCGAAACCACCCTCGGGGGCGTCCAAATTACCGGAAACTGGCGCAGCCCTCACGAGACTCTGTACAAACGGAAAGTCGAGGCAGGAATTTATTGAATTCAGCTTCAACGTGATTCAAAGATGAACGACTTCATTTATGTCTTTTTCCAACTTACGGCAAATTGACTGGTATCGGTAGACAGCTTCATCACGTGCTTGTATCCGTAAGGTGGTGCACATCCGGAACACGGTTCCAGAAGGCTGTAAAAGAAAAAAAGGATAGAAAATTCCATTTCTCTGGTTTTTATGTACGATAAAGTGTAAAAACTCACGCTTGTGGCATTGTGTTCACGTAAGGCATAACGACCTTATCGACGAAACTACCGAAACCCAAACGGAAGTTGCTCGTTATCTTACTCATACTCTCCACCAGCAGTTGCCCAAGATCCGACAGCTTTTGTTTATCCTCCAACATGGATTTACTTAGGTCCATGAGATAGTAGAGGTCGACGGGATAATCCTCAGCTTGGGAATAAGCGAGGGACATGCGATACGCCTCGTCTGTCGAATCACAAAGGTTTATTGTTCAGTATTCGAAACGAAAATGCCACGACATGTACCATATTCACTAGGTGTTGAAAAAAAAAAATCATTTTTTACTACTGTATATTATTTGAAGATTGAATCTCTTTAAAATGATAAGAATTTCTTTAAAATTACAAGAATTTCATTTTTTGCATAATATTCTAGGGTTTGAAGTTTAACTTGCAAAAATCCCCATTAAAAACCTAAAAATATATAGTTTGTCGAGTTGTCCAGGTTATTCTTCAAAATCGATTCATCCGGCTCATAACAGTTTAAAAAAATAAACACCAATTTTTTTGCAGTTTCGACAAAAAATGTATCCTCGTATTGGGTGCAGACTTACAGCGCAACGCTGATTCATAAGTGGGAAAGGCTTGCGCTGGTGGCTTCCTGTTAATAAAAGGGGCGAATGAATAAATCACTGAATAATTAGGACTCACTTATGCGCAATTTCAAGTTGACCTCTTGTGGCCATATTTGAACGGCTTCTTGGCCACTGGCATAGCCGCCGCTACTGCTGCTACTACTGCTACTGGAGCTACTGGCATTGTAAGAGGAACTGGTATTCATAGAAGAAATCCAGCCTCCCTCCATCGAGGAACCGCCACCTGCGAAGTATCCGCCACCCTTAGTGAGATTCCTATGTCGCACCATGCTGAACCAGTTGTCGGGATCCCAGGTGTATTTGTCCGGGCAGGTGGCGTAAATTTTCGTATTTACGTTCGGGAGAAAGCACCTTTTCTCGGGAAATTTCTGTCAATTAAAACAATATTCAACGAATATTAGATATTTACGAATTATATCAGATATTTCTTAATAACTTTCTGTATCGCAAGAAGATCTTGTTACAGCTGTAATGTAACAACTGGAAAATGCAGTTTGGAGCTACGATAGATTGTACAAATTACCGGAGCGGCACACCACGCGCAATGAGGCGTCTGTATGCATTCGTGGCAAGTTTGTTTGCTGATGCAGGGATTCATCCCGGTCAATCTCTCCGGCGGAGGATAATTTGACTTGACACCGATGGTGCATACCACCACCAGGATCGCAGCCCATCTTAAGCTGCCAAACATTTCTGCAACAAAAAAGATTTACTCGTACTTCATGAATGATAAATGCATTTGCACCCAAATCCAAGCCACGCCTAAACGTTTGATTCGTTATATATTTGCAGCATCCTACAATTAGCAGGTGTGAGCTTCGAGAAACAAATATAGTGTATTGCGTGTTCTTAATTTGAGAAAACAACAATGTAACTGCTAAACTTTCAGAATGGGATCATATTCCAAAATATCGCTTATAGATCAGTATTATCTCGTGATGATAGGCAATATAGGTCACAAAGGCTAGAATAAAAGTGACGATCGTATTAGTCGCTCAAATCGTGGGGGCTTGCAATGGGCTATTCTTACGCACATGAGTCAGTGTGCTCATTGAGATCCCATTTCCCATACCCTTTAAATCTACTGTCTACTGTAATGTATATGACATAAACAAATATTATACTTGTATCCAACATAGGTAGGTTCAGGATGGTGAGGTTTGGTCCAGAGATGCAAAGGCACCTTTGTTTGACTGAAGAAAAAGTATACTCGTATGACTATATATATATGTATATATATTTTCGTGTACATCCAGTCGTATATACACGAAGTTACGAAAATAGCGATGACTAGTGGTGAAAAAACAACTCTCTGTATATTGTTGTACGTGTGTGAAAAACGGAGTTAGGTGCGGTCGAAACCAGATCACCCACGCTTCTTCGAGAGAAAATACGGCGTTGTTGAATTTCACGTCCTACGAGCGTACGATAACGCTTTTCCGAAGTACCCCGGGAGAAAAGAAAAAATTAGGCCATGTATTCATCTCTAATTTCGCGTCTCGGTTGGATTAATCGAGAACGAAAGGAGTACGGAGAATTAAATAATAAAAAAAATTGAGTCATAGCATCCGGACGTCCGATCCGAGATGTCGTCACTCTTATATTTACTACGGTATCATCACTCACTCGTACCCCCGAAGCTCATCTATATTAAGCCGCGATAAACACCGTACCACTAAATCTTTTTTCACGTCTTTCTTTTACATTCACGCGGGGATAAGAAAAAAATAACGATCTCTTACTCTCTCGATTCTGTCTTGATCAAATTAATTACGTTCACTTCGTCACTCGTAGCATTACAATATTCGGTTGAGTGTTTTTTCGTGAGCTCCCTGGATCACCATAAAAGGCAACCCCTCACTTCACTCGGAGGAACTCACTTCCTAATAAACTATTAGCTCGGCGCTCCGAAACGGCACTCGAAGTGATTTAATCCCTGATTCACAGAGCAGCTTTGCCCTCTTGGCGGCTTGCTAGCGAACTAACTCGCAGCGAAACGAAATTCCCTCGATTGCTGTGGGGTATTTCATTATTAGTGAGTGGACTCCGTGGCATTTGGCTCCCATGATGAAAAGATCGGAAATTGCGGGTTTTTATCGGTCGCCAGTATTCTGTCATCTTAAGAGGGCACTCCACCTCCGTCGATAAATTAGAACAAGATGTAAATACTCACGGTTTCCGGAATTGGAACTCAAAATTGAACAAAATTTTATCAGAAAAGAAGAGACACTCGTCTTTCTGTGTTGAACAGTGAACATGCGTTATCTCTTCTTTCGTCCGGAATATGGTCCGTTGGGAGAGAATATGCCAATAGGATTTTTACCGACCGGCCGTGTTCCTTCAAAGAAAAATATCGAAAGGTGACAGTGAATTGCGAGGTTTACACAGCTATATTCATTTCAGCAATTGGTTGATTCGTGGTTGAATAGGTCTCTGCCTGTCCGATAATCGTCCGCGATCTGTCTGTTGTACTCCGCAAGGAACCAAGTCAGATGTACATAGAAGGACAGTTCTAAAGGGAATGACGAACACGTTAGAAACTTTTGACGCTGACACCTCGTTACGTCGGTAATGACAATTTTGGGATTTTGGGGAAAGTATACGGGAAAACTATACGAGATATCAATATGAATCCAACGCCATTATTTGAGTTAAGGAAAAACCTTGTCCAAACACACCCATTGAATCTCTATAGTATATAAGAAGCTCACTCTACGACCTTAAAATTTCGTGATTTTTGAGATTCCG
>JAPYZI010001604.1:0-31105 GCA_030523105.1 Ophioninae sp. A BG-2022a
CCCCGATGAAACCCCATAGCACCTAAGGCGCTCGCTCTACGACCTTTTGAAATATCGTGATTTTTGAGATTTCGGGAAAACGGGCCTGGAAGGTCGAAATTTTTTTTTTTTCGTTTTTAACCTCTTAAAAGGGTCTATTTAATCGGAAATTTTTCGCTGATTACGAAAATACCCGAGTCTTTGCCGAAAGTACAAAATTAGACTAGGAAAAGGCAAAAAATCCTTTCTAGAATATTTTTTTTACTTTTCTCCCTCGAAATGTTGGGTTTTCGGGAAAATAAATGGTATATTCGTGTTCAGGGGACAAAACTACATCGAAATGAACCCTTAAAAAAAATATTAAAAAACAAAAATTTTTTTCGATTTTTGGGCAAAATACATTTTTTCACTAAATCGTCGATAACTTTTTTCCCTTTGGGCTTTGGCACTCCACTCTGTGCTCGATCTCTTCGTTATGATTTTCTCTTTAAAATGCTTTTTTAATAATTAAAATCCGATCATTTTTTTATTTTTGACAGAATTTCAAATTTGGACCATCGATTTTTTCAAATTTTTCCATACATACCCCTTTGCCTCTTTTTTTGCCATTTTTCAAGTGAACATTCCGGGAAAACTTAAAGAGATATCGATACGAATCCAACGCCATTAAACCTTTTCCAAACCCACCAAATGTATCTCTTTTGCATATAAGAAGCTTACTCTACGGCCTTTTGAAATATCGTGATTTTTGAGATTCCGGAAAAGTGGCCGGGGGAAGTCAAAAAATTTTTTTTCCGTTTTAAAAGTATTAAAAGAGTCTATTTGATCGAAAATTTTCCGCTGATTACGAATATGCCCGAGTTTTTCCCGAAAATACAAAATTAGACTGAGAAAATGGAAAAATCGATTCTAGAATATGTTGTTTGAGGTTTTTCCCTAAAAACGGAGAGTTCAAGGCGAATCGAACGGTGGATTTGCCTTCAAGGTATAAGAATACATCGACACGGACTTGCGATTTCACATTAAACGTCTAAATATAATAATTATTTCGAGTTTGCGATTGCCAACAAATTTGGCGATTTAATTTTATCACTGTAAAAGTTAGTGGCCGTGTTAAGGGCCGTTGTGCATTGAGCTTCGTAGCAAATGCTCGAAACGCGGTACGACGAAGAACTGCGTTTTCTCTACATTCTTCTAAATGTACTTTTGTCATATCTATTCATTCGTTTATTTATTTATTATTTTTGTATTTATTAATTTATGAATGGTGGACAGCTGATTAACCATTGGGTGTTTTTTTGCAGAATGAGTCGAGCAGCCTGGACGACGATGGCGGAGGGGGCTTCTTCTGGGATCCTCCACCAGCCAAGAATCGCGAGAACCAGCGGAATCCCGAGAGGGCGATTCACCTCCAGGAACACTTGGCTCAAGCGACCCTGAGGATTCAGGAATTGGAGGACGAGCTCAAGTATTTTCGAGCGAACGCGAGCGAGATTAACGATGGGCATCGAAAGGCCGAGTTTTTGCGCGCCAAGCAGGACATGCTCAATCGCATTATCCAGATCGGTGAAAAGGTGCGGATCAAAGTTTTCCGCTCGCTTTATCATTCTTGAGAAAAACGAAAAACGACAAAACGATTTTTTGTTCTCCTCGTCGGAATTCTTTGACGCACTCGTCATCGGAGAAATTTTAGTCCCGCGACCCTGAAGCCTCACCAAAGCAAACTCCGATAGTCGTGAGTCACCCGGTAGACTCGTTCGATACGGATAGTGGCCTAGTTGCGAAGCGACGATAAGATCCGTTAATGACCCATCGTTAGTCACAGGGGAAAGAAACGGCAGAGTTTTACCACCACCATCCCCTCCCCCTCCTTCTGCCGCTCATACGCAAAACCAATCGTCGTTAGGTAAATTGTTCGTCGAGTCCTCCCATACTTGTCGCAACGATCCATCGTTCGCGCATCGAACGAAGAGTCATCGCCAAAAAAGAATTGCCAATTCTCTATCGAATTAAAAGAATAGAAAAGATAAACGAGTAATCGGGAGGAAGAACGAGTTAAAGCAGAAATTATCGGAAGAAAAGAATAGAAAAAGAACGAAGTAAAAAATTGAAGAACTAGGAAAAATATAAATTTTGTATCACGAAGAAAATAATGGATTATTTGAGTTTGTTTGGGTTAAGGGAAATAAAACGTGAAAGTACCAGGAAGAATATAAATTCTGTATCAAAAGAAAATAAGTTTGCTATTTTTTAATTTCTTTTTCTTTTTTTTTTAATTATGTTTCCTTTAAATAAAAAAGCATAACTAAAACGGAAATAAGTAGATGATCGAACGATAGAATAAAAAATGATTGAAAGGAAGAACCGGAAAGCATGTTGATTCGTGACGTTTGATCGTATCTCTTTTGTTTTGGTTTTGGCAGGGTCGCGATGCCGGGAGAAGCCTCAAGAAAACGCCCCTTGACGAGGCTGCGCTCGTCGCTGATTTCCGCGCGGCCGTTTCGAAGCTCGAATCCCAAGAGCAATCGTGCATGATCAGATGCGCTCTTCGAGCCGTCGACACGGCGCGCGAGGATTCCTCTCGTTCGAACGAGGACACGGAAAAACGAGACGAGAAAGACGAAAAGAACGATCGTCCCCGCCTACAGAGCGTTTCACTCGCCACTCAGGAACCGGAAGTTCCCAACGGCATCGCGGAAAATGGCAATTCCGAGGCTGCCGATGAAATCGAAACGATGCGAGCCAAGGTCCAGGGGTTGCAGCAGGAAAACGCGTTCCTGACCACGAGTCTCGAAGAACTCGACAAGGAGCACGCCCAGTCTATGGGTGAATTTTCCCTCGTTATATTTCTCGTTTCGACGACGGCTCTTTCGAAAATTGTCATTTTTTTCACTAAAAATTCAATGGATTTTTCACACTCGTTTCTTTCGTTTCGTTTGAATTTCAACCGAGACATTTTTCTCTTTTTCAAATGATTTTTAAATGTTTTTCGTCGAAACGTACGAATTTTACTTTTGTTTGAGTTTGTTGGGATATCGACAGAAGCCTCGGCTCTTCCTGTGTCGCCGGAAACTTTACATTTTATGTTATTATTCACTGTTCTATTTTTCTGGTTGGCATTTCGTTTTCATTGGGTTCGTTCTCATTCACGGTTTGCTTATCCAAAAGCGTTCTTTCTACATTTTTGACTAAAGCTGTGTTTTCGTTGAACGTTCGAGTAACATTCTCCATCGTTTTCCTCCAGACACGGTGCTCCAGATGAAGGACCAGCTCTCGAAAAAGCACGAGTCCCTGCAGAAAGCTTACGAGCAGCTTTACGTCGAGTGCAACGAGGCGCGGACCAAGTTGGAGTTGCTGGAGAAAAGGGCACCCCTAGATCCCGAAACGAACAACAACAACAGGATATCCGAGAACGGAACGTTCTTCGAGCCAATTTCGAATGAGATTCGTCAAGTACAAGCGACCGAAATCGGAGAGCTCGACCGCCTGAAAATCGAAACCGAAGATAAAAGCGTCCAAACGACACCTCGCGGCGAATCCGTCGAGGCGCAGACGACGAGTCTCGCGTCCGTCGATAGAGACTCTCAAACGGACCCAAACATGGATCTAAACTCGGAGATCAGAGTTAACGAAATTTTGAAAAACTGCCGGATCGAGAGACGCGAAAACGAAAGTTTGTTCGAAAGCTTGGCGAGATCGTACGTCGAGTCGAATTGGAAGAAGGAAATGCTCGAGAGAAAATTAACGGACTTGACCAGAGAATTGAAGGAAACCAGTGAAATTAGAGAATCCCTTCAGATGGATTGTTACGACATGCAAACGAATATAGAATCGCTGCTACTCCAGATCGAACACCTCAAGTCCAATTTACCATCGATTCCGGAAGCTTCGGAGGAGAGAGTCGCCTCCTTGGAGACCGAAACGGAATCGATGAGCGAAGAGATAAAGCGTCTTCAAGCCGAGCACGAAGCGCTCAAACTCAAGAATTACGAGCTCGTCACGTCGGTCAGCATCCTCGAAGGTACCCTTCGTAATCAGGAAAATCTCGAAGCCGAAGTGAGAAACACGAAGCAACAATTGGACATCGCTAAACAGCAGCTCGACGGTGCATCCAAAAACGTTGAGAACAACGAAAACATGATGGAAGATTTGAGTCGTCGGGTTCACGCTTCTCTCGAAGAGAACAACGAGCTCAGACGAAAAATCGATTCTCTCGAAACTTCGTCGAGACGAGCCAACGACGAGAGAATCAAAAATGAACGGAGATACGAGGAGAAAATCGCTGAACTGGAGAGAGAAATCGAAAACGTTACCCAGGAGTTGATGGAATCGAGAGAAATGATCGAAAGCCTCGAAGATGATTTGACCAAAACTACCGAGGCGAGAAACGAACTGGAAAGGGATATCGAAGAGATTTCTCTGGAGAAGGAACATTTGGAAACCGAGCGTCTCGTGTTGCGCGAAAATTCGTCGGAAAAGGAAACGAGCGATCTCCTGCAAAATCTTCGTGATCAACTTGACTCGGCGAACCGTGAAAAGAACGATTTGGAGTACGATATTAAAAACATGAGGAAAGAACTGGATATGGCGTTGGACGAGCGCTCGAGAATGGACGGAGAAATATCGCAATTGAATTACGACAATATAAAGCTCGTTAAAGAGAACAACGAGTTGATCGAGCAAATGAGCGCTAGCGAAAAAGAATCCTCCGAGAGGATAGATCTCCTTCAAACGGAAATGAATCTTCTAAACCACGAGTACGTTTCTTTGAAAAACGAACTTTCGTCCGAGCTCGAGACAAAAATCAATAACTCCAAAGCGATCGAGGACAAACTCTTCGCAACCGAAGAAAGGTGTCGCCAATTGGAAACCGAGTTGACTACGCTTCGAGATCTACAACAGGAATTCCAGCTCCTCAAAGATAAAAACCTGGAAAATTCCGAAACTCGTAAAACCGAGCTGGAAAATCGTTGCGTCGAGCTGGAAGCCCAACTCTCGAAGTTCCGGAACGATTTCCAGGAAAAAAGCAAAGAATTCGAAGCGGCGGAAAAAAAATTCGTCGAGTCCGAAGAAAAGTGTCGAAAACTGGAATCCGAGTTGACGACTCTGCGAAATCTCCAGAGCGAATTCCAGCTGCTGAAAGATAAAAGTCTGGAGAATTCCGAAAGTCAAGCCGAGTTGGCTAATCGTTGCGTCGAGTTGGAGAACCTTCTCTCCGACGCGATCACCGAGAGAAACGATCTTCGCCAATCCAATGCCGACCGTGGCAATCGAATAGTCGAACTGGAACAATCACTGGAGCGGACCAACGAAAACGCATTAATGGCAAAAGAGACGATCGAGAGTTTGTCGCGATTGGTCAAGGAGAAAGACGAGCAAATCGAGAAACTTTCCGAGTCTAAACGCGAGGAAGAGGTTGCTCTGGCGAGTCTGAGAGCTGAACGGGATGAGATCCTCCGTGTCGTTCAAGAAAAGCACAACGCGAACGTACAATATTACGCCGAAATTCAGAGACTAGCTCAGCTGCTGAACGAGCAAACTGCCAATCTTCAACGAGCCGTTACCGAGCGTGACGAAAAATCGGCGAAATTGCAGGACAAAGAAGCCGAAATTCTCTGGACCCAAAACGAATTGAAAGTCGCTCGTCAGCGGTTGAAGAGTCTCGAAGAGTCTCAAGAAATCGGAGAAACGTGCACGATCGCTGAACACTCGAGGCAAATCGGTCAAACTGCGATACTCAACGAAAAATGCAATGCCCTCGAAGCCGCCCTCATTAAGGAACAATCGAACAATCGGATCATACAAAATCAGCTTGACGAAAGCCAGTCGCGAGAATCAACCGCCGCCAGAGAACTAGAACGGCTGAGAAGCCATCTGGTGGAAATGGAAGCTAGCTACACCGAAGAAGCCCTCATCGCTGAAGACAATCGAAAACAACTCGAAGCCAAACTCCTCCAAGTTGAAGAAAAGGCACAAAACAGTTCGACCGTTTATACGTCCGCGAGTATCAGAGCTAATCAACAGGTCGAAACGCTCCAGCAACAAATGGCTCTCATCGTTCAGCAGAGGGACGAAATACAAGCTAAATTATCCGCGGCCGAGGATAAAGTTCTCGCCCATACTGCATCGCTCACCAATCTTCAAATCGTTCTCGAACAGTTTCAACGTGGTAAGTTGAACAAAAAATGAATAAACGCTTCACTGTAATTCTGAGATAGTTGAATACTGAAAGGAATCCATACAAACCCGAAACAAACGATTACTACTCTCCGCAAAGTCCAGCTCTCGAAAAATCTTCAACAATTGTCAATGATTCACCGAATTTTCCGCAGACAAGGAGAGCGACATTCGCACAGCGACCGAAAGGCTCCGTCAACAGCTGAACGTCTCCTTCAAGGATCAGGAAGACCTGCGGAACGAGATCGCCAATCTGCGAGTGAGTTTGAGTTCGTTTGGGTTATGGGTTAAAACGTCCCAGTGTGCACTCGAAGGGTTAAACTCCCTCACCAATTTAATCGAATTAACCAAGGGTTAATTGGTTAAGCCTCCATTTTTTATTTACAGTTAATTAATTTACATTAACACTATTAATTCAAATTATTTAATTAACTTTTATTAATTCATTTTTATTTATGTAAATTAAAACCTAATTTCAATTTAGGGTTAATACACTCGCCGAAATTTTACCGATTCTGAAATAACTCGATGGAAATTCGAAAAGCTTATAAATTACGAATTCCCACAGGCACAATTGTCCGAAGCCAAGGAATGCCTCCAAGCGGCATCGCGATTGAGCGAGCAGCTCGACAAGAAGAGCGAGAGGATCGAAGAGCTCAATCAAGAAGGTATCGGTATTCGTTCACCCACGACGCGTGTTTATCTTCTCGACATATATATTTTTTTATCTCTCTCTGTTGTCGCACTCAGCACTCAAACATCGTTGTGTATCGCACTCAAAGGACGTTAAAAAAAAATTATTTGTAGCATTTGGAGCATGATAGTGAAGCAGTGTGTATCACGAGCCCGCAGAACTCTCTGAACGTTCACGCACGATTTTTCACCATCGCAAAAATAAGACCAAAAAATCGATCCACACCCTTGCGTTTCCGAGCACCAAATCCGAATGTGAATCACCACGCGCGTTTTTGTGGGTGTGAGTGTGTGTGACTAATCCGCAAACGCAAAAAAAAGAAAAAAAACCACCGAAAACGAACGCACATAAAATCCGGTGACGTAGTCAAATATCAGCTGGTAATTCTGGGATATTGTTGAACGAGTCCAGGATTCTGGCTGGTATCGAGCTGCGTGCTGGTTTCGTCGCCTCTCTCACTCAAAAACAAAAAAAAAAGTCAATATCGCGTTCTCCATCACACATTGCCATCTCGCGCTGGTGTCTGGGCTTCCTTTTTCTCCTCCCAACCTCCAACCCACATGGTTCACGGGCTCACGGAACTTCGAGAACGTTTTACTGGGCATGCAATTTTCACACTTGAAACATATTGCGGAATTTATAAGTTGATGGGCAAAAACACATGCTCGAAAAATTCCAGTGCCGGATTAGCCTTATTGTAACATCAAAAATATTGTTTACATATTCCAAGTCATCTGTGCAACGACTCATCAGAGCTTTCAAAAAATTATCCCAAACAATCATTTTTTTCCCCGACCATCGAAAGTTGTGGCCTTAAGGGCATGACG
The DNA here is from genome assembly GCA_030523105.1 of Ophioninae sp. A BG-2022a. Classification (NCBI taxonomy): domain Eukaryota; kingdom Metazoa; phylum Arthropoda; class Insecta; order Hymenoptera; family Ichneumonidae; species Ophioninae sp. A BG-2022a. Next base: position 7,678 of record JAPYZI010001604.1, read on the forward strand.
AACATTACCACGTGACAAACGAGTACGAGAGAGATAGCCGAAACGTCTCGATCCACGATTTCTCAAGAATGAAACGTTTTCATGCAAAATAGCGACCGGGGGGGCACTAGCTGCCATCGTCCTAAATGCACAGAACAACTTTCGTGCCGATTGGTTCAGACGTTTGAGAGAATACTGATTTCAAAATTTCGAAGTGGACGGAGGCGTGTTCGTCATGCCCTTAAGGTACACGATCTTTAAGATAACCCTACCTCAATGAACATTGAATGTAATTCGCTCAGAAAAATTGTTTCGACTATCTTTCGGATCTCCCTCGCTTAGTCGAGAAATTATTTTAAATAAAATTTCTGTATTGTGTCTTCGATCGATCCAAGAACCCGATGCTTACAATTGAAAGGCTCATTCTGTGCTGGCTCAATCCGATACTGGCTATCAATGTTAAAACTGCTTGTACTAACAATCACACGGAAAACATTTTTCTTTGTTTTTTGCCATTCCAACGATTCACTCTACATAATAAAAAAATTTTCTCATTCGAAGTGAGCCTTCCTGCGGTTGAAGCGAGGAGCTCGCGATTTAGAAATTGCGCATATTTGGTAGCGCGACAGTGTGTAATCTCATGTGGTAACTTTGAGCGGATTTGATTACGATTGTTCATATTACCACGTGGGAATTCCCACCCGTTACCACTGTCCTACAGAACCGAGTCCAAAACTTGAAAAATAAGTCAAAGAGAAAGAACGGAAATCGGAGGAAGAAATAAACACTATCTCCGGACTGTGTCACGTTTAATTTTTCTTTTTTTAGCTTTTCTATTTTTTTAGAGCATCGCTGAAGCATGAACGAAATTTCATCGGTATTTATCCCGACCCGCTATCCCCAGAATGGCGCATGAATTAGTGGAACGAGACCGAGTCGAAAAAAAAAGAAAAAAAAAACACGAGAAACCAAAATATAACGATAATATTGCGATAGAGAGAATGCAGCATGTGTATGAGTACTTAGGGCACGGGTGGGAGTATTACATCAGGTACTGGTGGAGTTCCTGACAGCCAGTACTTGTGTTATACTCGCGCTCATGCCTTTGCGAAACGCCACAACCGCCTGCGGATACGACCACGTTACAAACAAACTAAAGAAATGAAAAATAAACAACAACGACGCAACCGTGCGAAAATTCGATTCGTAAATTTATCGCTATTTATTCATGTTTATTTATCGAACGACAACATTTCTACAAACTTATTTTTCACTTTCAGTCGCGAAACTCAACGAACTCGTCGAGACGGCCGATCAGAGGATCCAAGAAGCCACGCGCAACGGGGAAGGAAAAGTCGACAAGTGAGATTTCTTTACTTTTTTCTATTCTTCACTATCGAATATTACGTACCTCTGGATTGTCGAAAAAATGATCTTTTAATTTAAAAAAATGTTTAAAAATATATATATATATTTAATTTAAAAAAATATTTTAATAATAAAAATATCCGTTCTCGACCTTTCGAAGGTACGTAAAGTCGTAGGCTCTTTTTTTTTACTTTTTCCACTGAATATTCATTAATTATTCATCGTTGCAGAAACCTGGTGAAAAATCTGCTGCTGGGCTTCCTAACAGCCTCGACGATGGACAAATCCTCGGTGCTTCGAGTTTTCGCGACTGTCCTTGAATTCGACGATGCGGAGAAGGAGAGAATAGGCCTCAATCATCCGACCGCCAATGGCGGATGGTTCTCCGGATTATTGGGAAGCGGAAGCTCCGCGGCTGCGAAGGTTATTTCCAGTCCTATGAAAAAATATATCACTGCGTTTTTCAACGAAACGATCTACTCGTGAAAATCGGTTTTTCGAACCGATGATAAATTTATAATCCTCGTAATGGTAAATTTTGTGGCTTGTCGGCAGGACGATGAAGCCTCGCTGTCTGCCGCCTTTGTTAGGTTTTTGGAGAGCGAGTCGAGACCCAAACCGCAACTCCCTCCTTTGACTATAACCAACTCGGTAAGAAATGGATTTTTCAGATTTTCAAGGCCTCTGATGATTTACGAATTAGAGATATTTTCAAATATTTGTTTTTTTTTTTTCAAGGAATAACCAAAATTATGAACATCCCGTTTCGATATTTATTTGCGAACGATAAACTGCACATCGACAAAGTTGTCTATCAAGTTTTTAAAAATATTTTAACGTGTAAATATTCGAACGTGAAAGGCTTAACGGTTCGCTCGATTCTGGCCAGTTTATTCGACCCGAAGAAAACGTTTTTTTCTCAAAGTAGATAATACTGAGACTCGAACGAACTCTTTTTCTACAGTATTTGAATAATCAAAAATATTTTGAAACTGTACACGTCCCTCAAATAATTTCTTCGACAAAGGAAATTCGTGTATCGTATTAACGAAAGAAAAAAAAAATTTCAGTCTCTATCACGACCGGGTCACAGTCGACAGCACTCGTCCTCGTCAACGCAGTCGGGCCTTCTTCTTTCCAGTATTACGCTTCCGTCCTTTCCCGACTTCGTACCGTCCAGAAACACGGGCTCGATATTGAAGGAGGTTCTTAAGGACAGCTGATATTAAAAGCTCTTGCCGCGTATTACAAAACCAAACGCATATAAATATAACGATGTAAATACGGTATAAGGGAGTACGGTATAAATCCTGGAGATCGAAAACATCGAGTTGCGCGTCCATTTTCTTTTCCCCCCGGTTTTGAATATTATCGCACGCGTCTACAAATATGATATATGTACTCGTTTGGAATGAAATCTTCACAATATTTTTTTTCCGCTCAATAACAAGAAAAGGGGTATGTAAGAGAGCGAATTCGATCATTCAAAATCGTGCCGCTGTACCGTCTTTTCTGCTTCCATTCCCACTTGCCCGGAGCATGCACGATTTTGGCCCGCCAGCATCATCGCTTAGAGCTGCAGAAGTTCCGCATTGTATATTGTACCGATCTATATATTTATAAGAGTTTGTACATGCCGAACTATAGAATAAAACAAAAATCAAACAAACGGTGCCCCCTCCCCCGAATCGCTATGCAACTCGGCAATTTTTCTGATTATGACAAATAAACAACGCAATTAATATTTTTAATTCAACGTCTCTTATTTATACAGCCTTCGCACGACGCTATCATAGAAACTTTCAAAGACAAACGATTCGTGCATCTCAAATTTTTTTATAAACCCACGACCAAGACTCCTATGCAGAGTCCGAAACAAAAATGAAACTTCACTCCTGAAATAGATTTTCGGACGGCGAAAAATAAACGCAAATTCATAGTTTTTAAATTATACGATTTTTATTTATACATCCTTAATACGTTACACAAAATCTTTTAAAGATTGAAAGAATCTAGACAGGAATCTTACATTTTATTATAAATCCTTAACCAGTAAGAATCTCACGGGGAGATTCGCAGACTTGAAAAACATGAATGCTGTTTGTTTCATGAATACTAGACGAGAAAGAAGGTTGCATGGTATTTCAAAGATGAATGAACAGTACGATAGCGCAGATGCAAGAATTTAGGAACATACAGGCGAATCTATCTAATAGCGAGCATTCGTGAATACAAGGTTTATCGAATCGATCGATCTTCACTTCTTGGCAGCCGCCTTATCAGACTTGTCTTCGACGCTCTTAGTCTCTTTGGGAGTTTCCTGGACAGCTGGTTGGCCGGTATGCTGGATCTTGATCGGCCGTTCGTTCTCGATTTTGGGCTGGTCCTTTCGAGGTGCGGTTATGCTGAGCACACCGTCCGACGAAAGGGAAGAGCTAACTTGATCAATGTCGCATTGGTCCGGAATCATGTATCTGCGCACGAACTGACGGGATATCCAGCCATGCTCGTCCTTCTTCTCCTCGTGTTTCGCCTCAACGACGACGCACTTGTCGACCACTTTCACGTTTATCTCGTCAGGCTTGAACTGCTGGACGTCCAAAATCACCTGGACAAAAAAATCATTTCAAGTTAGGTGGATATGTGACGAGTGGTATTACGATCAGATTGTTAATATAACGGGAATTTGACCGATGATAACTTAGCGACCGCGGGTAACGGCAACATCGGCAGGAAGTTTTCAAACCAAATTTATATCGTACCTGGAACTTGTCCTTGTCAGCTTTAACGGTCGACGTGCCCGTGCTGCCAGCCTTCCTTGCCATATCGTTCATACAATGACGAAGATGGAGGAGAGGGTTTCTCGAGGCGAGACTGCGATCGCGTACTGGGCATACCAGTAGGTTGTCGAGTACTTGAGGACTCAATAGTTGTTCCGGTCGAAGGGCAAGACCGAAATCCTGATCGAATATTCGGTGAGGACGGTCGAGCTCCTCCCACCAATCGGAGAACAGCAACGGTACAAGAGACATTTTCAGTTGTTTTTTTTTTTTTTCGATAACTTTCACGAAAATTCAACGATTTTATTGCTTCGTTCGAATTAACTTCGTAGGCGCTGGTAGCTTTCAACACTTCAAACGCTTCACTCGTAAAGATTGTTTTGGTTGGTTGAGCTGTTCGCTCTTCTCTAACTTCGATCCGTATCTCTCGAGGTTTGCTTCTGTACTGATGCCGGTCGGAGCGAAGCGCCGCGCTTATATAGCGCTGCGAACGTACCGGCCGGCAACCGAAACATCGAGAAGCTTCTCGCGACGCAAACAAAAGAATCGTCGAACGTTCTCCGCCTGTCGCCAATAAGACGGAACGAGAAGTATCGCGAAAAATCTCTCGTGAAATAAATTTGACTCACCAGACGTTGTGTTGTGTTTTTAAAGGAAAATAAGCGAATACGCACATCGATCACGTTGCTTCCAATGTTCTAGACTCTTTATTGCTTACATGAAAAATCGAATGACCTTTTTTGCTTGCTTAAAACCTTCAAACCCGTTATTTTGCCGTCCAACCCTTCCTAACAATCTTCTCGAATTTGGGTTTACGATTGTTCAGGATTATTTTCGTCATATTAATTTTGAAAATAAAAATCTACACTATTTTCATTTCAACCTTAACTCACCGACAACTCTCACTTTCGATTGCCCTCAGCTTCGTGCCGGGCAGACGAGTATAATAGGAAAAAAACCAAACAAACGGGTTTGTACAGTCCGTTCAAGTATTGTGGAAAATTGTGATCAGTAGGGTAAATACAGTTAATAATCGTTCTTAACCCGCTAGGATGATTTGTTTTCCAGAAATATTCTCCGATAATATTCATATGTATATAAATATAAATAAAAATACATATAAATGTAAATACTATACATATGAATATACAATAAAAATTAATATTAAACGACAAAATATATTCCACAATAAATAGAATACAATAAAAAAATCAAATAATCGGAGTGAGAATTAATCTGGCATCAATATTAGGCTGCCTACTTATATTCTTTTCATGTACATTCGGGAGCAACCCAGAACGTTCGTCCCGACTATCGCGTCGTATCGTGACCGAGACCCCGTTGCGCACTATAGCAAACAGTATGGCGAAAAGCCGGCATGTAAACCCGTTCGTCGGTTGTCAAGTTATTATTAGCGCTGCATAGGTTCGTTACCCCGTCGCGTCCGTTGCGTGGCGGGACACACCTACAATTCGTTTAATTTACTTCACCAATACCATTATACATCATTCGTAAAATAATTCGACGGGTCTCGAAACTTCGCGTTCCTGCTACGATATCGATTCGGTGGCAATGACCGGAAAGAGGAGGAGTGTAAAAATTCATGGCGGAAATGACCCTTGCGCGCTCGTAACTTCAACCCAACCTCAATTGCAATACTGACCGTCTATTCCCCCCAACCGCTATTTTGTGTTATGGAATTCGATATAATTAATTGGAAAAAATACGAAATTTTTTTTCAGCGAATATTTCGAGAAACATCCAGAACATTCTCGTTGCCAGGGAACAAAATCGATTTTATCGCTTATGGTTATCGCGCGTGCGCGAGAAAACACTCCGATAAGACGCGTAAATAATCTGCTTCAAGTATTTTAATCCCAAAAGTTATATATTTATGCATTTTAGCCAACGTATACATAACCGTACGAAAATTATTATTATGAATTATTATTATTAAGAACAATAACAATGTATCGTTATAAATGATTAATAACAACAATCAGTAACCATTATATATGATTTGCACTAATAATTATTGTTGTTTACATTGTTGACTTTATTGTACGTAAGTTGGTAAAAGAAATAAAAGTTGTTCTTGTTAGGGTTTGGATTTGTTCGCAAAAAGTTGTGGGCCTAAACGCCTTTAACGTTTATTTTCTTGCCGCGCTGTTGACTCATATGTGCCGCCCTCTGTTGCGAATGATCCCGACCATATTCCTCAGGCGGGCTCGATTCAACGATGGACTTATTGGCTCGATTTTCGACGACCACTGGCTCCCCGGTGTACACCGTTTTGATGATTCTCTCGTTGATGTCGCCGGAAGACTTCTTTCTCGGTGCGGTGACCGTGAGAATCCCGTCGGAGGAGAGGTTGGACTCGAGTTGGTCAAGGTCGTAGATCGACGGGGGCAAGTTGTATCGTCGCGTAAATTGACGGGAGATCCAACCGTGCTCGTCCTCCTTTTCCTCGTGTTTCGCCTCGACGACGAGAAGTCCTTGCCTCTCGATCGTTTTCACGGTCAACTCGTCGAGAGTGAATTGCTTGACGTCTAGATTTATGATAAATCGGTCTCGATCGGTACGGTAGGAAGGCGAGCCGAACTTCTCAAAACTGCCGTAGCGGCGCATCAGCGCGTGATGAAACGGATGATGACGCCTCCGCATGCGGCGGAAGAAGGGATAACCAAGATTGTGATCGGGGTTGTAACGGTTCATGATGGCGTTGCTACGATACGCGATTTCCTCCGGGTCGACCGGCAACCCGAAATGCTGATCGAGAACTCCATGGGGACGCTCCAAATCCTCCCACCAATCGGAATACAGCATCGGGATCAGAGACATTCTGTTATTGATTCGCGACCGGGTATTCTATCGGATTATCTCGGTCGCTGGATTTTAATCGTTTTAAAGAACACCGCCGTGAATTATGATCGTCAAGCACTCTCGGCAATGGTTCTTACCGTACTGGACGACAATGTACTCGAAACTCGGCAAATATTCGCTTATAAAAGCCCAGGGCAGAGAGTGTGCATGTGATGTATCGCAAGCGTGTGTATTTCGATGAAAGCGAGTTAGGTTCACGGTTCGCTCGACGCTGGGCAGAACAATAGACCTACAGGCTGATCCACGTGGTCAGGGGTAACAATGTATGTGGCTTGAGAAAACATTGTCACCAAACTTGTTTTTCAAAGGGTCTTGCGTTCTCATCGCACGAGTCCAATATTTGTTACTTAAATTGTTTTTTATTACGATCCGTTATTTAATAAATGAAATTAATATTAAAATGGCAATTTTCTACCGAAGTGTATATTCCGACGGCATATATCTTGGTCGATCTCAAAAAGAGATACTTGTGTGTGATTGTCAAATTTATTTTTTTACGAAATTCTATTTTCATTCGTATTATTAATTATTTCTTCAACCCTCGAAGAAAAACCTCGCGGTTTTTTCACGCAATTGGCTGTGAAGCTATATGCATAGTGTGGTAATAAAACATTGATAATTGTGAATCATCCAGTAGCAGTCGGAAACAGCGAGCCGGTACTCCAACGGGATCTACCGCTTCACCATAAGCGCTCCCCTCACACCGCCTCCGTGATTCTCCCTTCGACAAATCTCACTCGAGTTTCTCTTTGTCCCAAAAGGCAACCATATGAAATTTCATACTGGCAAAAAATGAAAACCGTTTCTTCCAACCGTTAAGTTTATTTACAAAGGATCGTATAGTCCCTCGCGTCGTGCGAGTTACTCAAAACAATTGGCACCCTGCCCACCGGAACAGCTTTGTTCTCTCGATATTATGGAAATCAGATCCGCCATTTGCAAACTCGAGTCGCGTCTATAGTCAGGAAAAATGATTTTTATTCCACCATGCAATTAGGATGAAAAATAAAACACAAACATTATTATGTACACTTTTATACGGAGTATTTATTTGAGCTCAATCGGTACAGTAGGAAACCTTTTTTTCTACGTTTTAACTTTCGTGCTCACACAGATAAATGCAATATTCTTTTATTCTAAAAATGGCGTCACATTACACGCGCGTCACGTCGGCGTTTTAATAAGTGAAAAGCGAAGGAAATATCGAAGTCTGTTATTTTTCGCAATTATTGCTTGTCCTCCTCCTTCTCGACGTTGTTTTCCGCCGGTTTGGCCTCGCCGTTCTCTCGGATCGCGGGTTTTCCGGTATGCTCGATTTTGATCGTCCTCTCGTTCGAAGTCTTGGGAGCGTCCTTTCGCGGCGCGGTGATGGACAAGACGCCATCCGAGGAGAGCTTCGAAACGACTTTGTCGATGTCGCACTGCTCGGGAATGATGTACTTCCTGGAGAATTGTCGCGATATCCAGCCGTGTTCGTCCTGCTTCTCCTCGTGTTTGCCCTCGACGATTACCGTCCGATCAACGACCTTGACGTCAATTTCCTCCGGTAAGAATTGTTGAACGTCCAGGGATACGTGGAACTGATCCTTGTCAGCTTTGACGGTAGAAGCGCCGCCCTGATTCCGCTGACGAAGCAAATCCGCCCAAGGTCGAACGTATAAATTGCCAGTCCTGGGGGTGATACTCGTCCTCAGCGGGGCTGTCAAGTACGACGGCGATTGTCTTCGGAGAGGATGGATCACCAGGTTGTCCGGACAGATTCCATGTCCGAAGTGCTGATCCAACAGACTATGAGGATGCTCCAAGTCCTCCCACCAGTTCGAGTACAACAACGGCAAAAGCGACATTTTTCTCTTCCTTTTATATCCTCCTAGAATTTTATCGAATTTTGTCTTTCTTCCAGCGAAGGAATTTTTTTCTTTTTTTGTTCTTTCGTCAGTACGATCTCGTTACGCTTGCGTTCGCGTCACGACTGATCGTTCTCTGTCGAGCCCCGCTTGTTTTGTTGCCACCGAAACGGCGCTGCGATCGGTGCCGGCCGGCAAATTTTTCCCGACACTGCCAGAACCTTCGCGACTAGAATCGATCGTAACGCGCACACGCGCGGCTTCGCCGGTTCGACGAGACGAAAAAAAAGAGACACGTCCCGAGTGTTCGGCCGAATGTTTTTTTACGAGCGTATTGTCGCGGATGCGAAGATAACGCGAATTCAATGCGTCCGTATTTTGTGCCTTTGCTTCGATGATAAACAGCCGCCCCGATGACCGAGACGTTTCGAAGAATTTGCTTTTTTACATTTTCACGCTGGTACGTCTCGAGAACTTTCTGAACTCAGACAAAAATTCTCGATTTTTCGCGGTCTTGCCAAAAGTCTCGAAGCTTTTTAATCCAAGTATAGCGAAAGGTCATAGTCCGCGATATATTCTTATTTATCTATTTATCTGCTCGTCGAATCGTTCGTTCAATAATTTCGCCGGTTTTTGTAAAACTTCGTCTGGAAATCTTTTTCCAGCATTTTCTAAATCTTTTTCTTTCATCGAAAAAAACTGGCCATTTCGAGTAATTTCTTTCCGCCTGATTTCACCCCCTTAGGGCAGTCAAAAAATTCTGAAAAAATTCATACTACCGTTAGAGGTCATTTATTTTGAGATACTAATCATAGAATAGCAAAAAATGTTGTCAAACATTTTTCTTCCTCTTTCTAGAACGTTCCCAACCTACATTTCTTTCGCTCGTGCACGAAATAGCCATGTTTACAAAATAAAGCCTTTACGATATTTTAAACCTCGTCATTTGCCAAAAATACTCGATTATATAATTAATCAAGAACTTTTGGCGGTAATCAAGACCGATCGAAAATTGATCGAAATCATTGATCGTGACACGATCCCAAAAAACCCAACTCCGGATAAACCCAAACAAACCCAACCGAACCCATACAACGCGAATTTTCGCAAAATTTAACGAAATCGTAAAACGATGTGACGCGTTCGCCTAAGAAACCCAAGCAAAGTCTGGATAAACCCAAACAAACCCAAACAAGCATTTTTTTAGCAACGAATAGAAACGGTTAGCGAAATCGTACCGTTCGATATTTCGAGAACAGTAACAAAGGTGCGTAGTACATTCTCGTTCGTTCTCGCCGGGCCGTGCACTAGCGCCATCGCAAGCGGCAGACAGGCGCGGTGGGAGAGCTTACTATAAGAACGCGCTGCCGGCGATCGGGAGACAACAAACGAGAATCGAAAACGAGTACGAGCAGTTCAGTGCTTGCCAACGTAAAAACAAAAGTGTATCGTGTCATATTTGACGCACGAAAATTTTTTCGAGTAAAATATCGAGTCCAGTGAATCGAATGCGTTCAAGAATGAGCATCGTGCCAAAACTCTTCTCGCATTGGTGGGAGGCGTTGGAACGTCCGCACCGTTTGATGGACCAACACTTCGGAATGATGATGAGACCAGAGGACCTCATGCCACCATCTTTCATGGAGCGAAGATTCCAACCGAATTATTATCGTCCGTGGGCCGAGTTGATGCGAGAAGCCGAGAGGAGCGGATGGTCGATGGTGAAGAACGACAAGGACAAGTTCCACGTCTCTCTCGACGTCCAGCAGTTCAAACCGGACGAGATCAAGGTCAAAGTCGTCGACAACTTCATCGTCGTCGAGGGTAAACACGAGGAGAAGCAGGACGATCATGGCGTTGTTTCCCGACAATTCGTCAGAAAGTACATGGTCCCGGAACAATGCGATCCTGAACAGACATCGTCGACCCTCTCGTCCGATGGAGTTCTCACCATCGTAACGCCGCGAAAACCCGAGGCCATTGAGAACAAACGCGTCAAACCGGTCAAGATCGAACATACCGGAAAACCAGCCATCGAGAGCGAACACGAACAGGAGCAGAAGAGAATGGTTGCCAACTAATGTTTATCCTCAATTTTCTAATCTCGCGTATGCTAGTTATTGTCGCTAGAATTTCCCATTATATCTCGATCATTTTGTATGTTCCTGTTACTCAATTGTAACCAAAGGCTGTTCATCGAAGTATCATTTGTATTATAAAAAAAAACGTTGTTTTCAATAAATGTACAAAACGAAATTATCTGCCTCAGTGTTCTTCTTTGCGCGTCCCTAACCACGGGTTTCCTCGTCCTCCTCTCGTTAACGTTGTCTCAGTTTTTATTTTGCCTACAACTCTACCAGTTATACCTTAAACAAAAATGTCGAATTTCTAACATGAATTTAGTTTGATTGTGAGTCCAGCAGTACTCTGCATGAATGCATCAATCGAGTTTTCTCCAATATATTGTTTGTTCATTTCTCCTTAAGTATATATACAAAGAAAATATTTTATCGTCGTCGGAAATTCCCATTCTCTACGATTTCATATATTAACCGTCGTGCGCAGTTTGACGGACGTAGTTTGATATTTCGCTACCAGACGGCGCCACGATACGGAGCACCGCGCGCGCTCAAGAACATTTTTTTCTCGCACTTCAACTCTCCATTATTTTCAACGCGAGTCAGTTGACATTCTTGTTTCGTAACCATGGCGCGACAGAGCTAAAAAATACAGAATTACTTCCGCAAGTGAATGGTATCGGCTTTTTGCATCCCTATTTTTGAGATTTTTGTACTGATCCTGTGGAAATCTGTGAAAATGTAAATTAATTGAATCGTTCCCGCAAAACATTTTCTACCGCTCCTTCTCCCCTCTCTTACCCGGTCAACACATCTGTGCTTGACAGATGCACAGATGTGTAAAGGTGTTCTGGAAACTTCGGAAGATCGACACTGGAAAATATGATAGATACCGAGGTCAATGGCGTGTGGGGGCATAACAAAAGAGACGATGAAACATTGGACGAATCTTTGGGCGTATTACAGTAATACCCCAGTTTAGGCGAGTCCGTTATGCGCAGGTTCGCTTTAGCGCGAATTTCAAATTTCGCATCAAAATGACTTATATTTCTTTTGTATTAACTTTTGACTATGTTTAATCGTAAACCCCTATATACGGTGTGTTACTGTATTTCAAACATGCGATTTCCGATTTCATACGAACCCATATCCAAAACTATTGTGCCCGAATATGGCAAGAATTTTGTGGACCGTCTTTAAAAATCAAATTGCCATTAACATGCAGTATTATTAAGACTTCAACTTTTTAACGCGTGCGGAGAAGATGTATTCAAAGAAAAATGTATTCATGTTTTTCCTTTACCTCAGTTTTATCATTGAGATAGTCAGTTATTTTGATAAGTTTAGGTATATATTAGGGGCACGATTTATCAATGAGGAAACTTATCATTAGGAAGGGTTTCAATGCCCAAACAAGCGAATCTAGAAAATTCTACGTGTGACAGAACGCCGCAGCCGAATACCAGTCCACCCCTACCGAGACGATTCGGGAGGCGCAAAACCACGCGAAGTGCGATCACAAAGATTTAAAAAACCAACCGTCCCGTCGCCGGGCGTTTTCGTCGTTTCTAGAACAGCCGAGATTCCTCGAGAGCGCTCGCGAAATTTCGAGACGCGCGTGCGCGGCGGGCAGTAGCCGCGCAGCCGAAACACATATAAACCGGCACCCGTCTGTAGCGTCATCAGTACAAAAGCAACTGTCATACGGTACGCATCTACGAATCAAATCTTTAAACGCAAACTTTCGAGTATTTCGAAACCGCGACTTTGTCATCTCAAAGAAAAGTTGAAAAAAAATTGTGAGAAATGTCTTTGATCCCGATGTTGTTCTCGAGTTGGTGGGAGGACTTGGAGCGTCCGCATCGCATCTCCGACCAGCATTTCGGACTTCCGTTCACGGGTGATCTCGTACGTTCGTCCCCGGAGCCTGAGTTATACGTATTACGACCTACCGGCGGCAGAAGACGTCACTATCATCCCTACGAGCGAAGCTTGTCGCGGCGCCGAGAGAACGGCGCTTCGACCCTCCAAGCCGACAAAAATAAATTCCAAGTGACGCTGGACGTTCAGCAATTCGCCCCGGAGGAGGTGAGCGTCAAGGTTATCGATCGTCACGTCGTTATCGAGGGTAAACACGAAGAGCGTCAGGACGAGCACGGCTGGATATCCCGGCAATTCGTCCGCAAATATCTCGTGCCCGAACAGTGCGACATTGACGGTCTCAAGTCCAATCTCTCCTCGGACGGTATCCTTACCATCGAAGCTCCCCGGAAACACGACCCCAAACAAAAGGAACGCGTCATACAGATCGAACACACCGGCAAACCCGCCATTCAAGATGGCGCGACCCAGAACGAGACGCCCAACAACGTTGAAGTCCAGAAGACTCCAAGGGTGCAGGAAAAAACGGCAAAAAATGTAAAAGCCGCGTGAAGAACTTGCGGTTTATTTAAAAAAGTAGCTTTAAGGACCAATCGTTGCGATCATTACGATTTTCACATACACTCCACAGATACACATTAGTATTTCATTTTTCTACGTTCCATCTCCTATAAATATTCGTCGTAGTATTACATCCTTGTTCCTTGAAAGAAAACTGAGAATATGGACTGTACAAAACGAATGTATAAACTTCAACTTTTTATGACAGCTAAACATGTTCCGTCATTCAGTGCCACGGATGATTGTCAAGTGTGGACTTGTAAGGTTGTCGACTTTGTTTCAATGTGAGAAACATTCGAGTGTATTTCCGGTGTTATAAGGAGGTTAAAAGACTTGTGTAAATGAAGATTCTTTTGGTAATAAAAAAGTTCTGTGAACAAATTTTTGTGTTTGTTATTGTATTGTATGTGATTGTATTATATTTTTGTACCCTTAATCTCAAAGATCGGGGATTGGCACATATACGTATTTTATCATTGATCGGGTATTAAATATCCTAGTTTTAGCTGAAAATTCCACTGCCAAAACGTTCGTAGGTTCGATACGTTTGACTGCATTCAAATCCGGCACGCAGTCGCGTTGAACTCTAGCGCGTCAATCCCAACAGGCTGCCATCAACAGTTCGTGAGGAAGAACTTGACTCTTTTTTTGTATCAAATTCGCGTAGACTAGCAGGATGTCGAACATGCACGCTAACGCTATTCCAGGCGGATACGATTTTTTTTTGTCTCGGAGATAAAATGGAGCTTCTCATAAACGAGTGGTGACTGATTGTGCGTGTGACGAGTAATCTCGATCTCGGTGTTGTTTTTCGTCACTCGTAGCCAACACAATCGGCGCGATTACGATGACGAAAGGAATGCACGTGACGCGATCGCACTCGTCAGCGACAGTTCGCCGCGCGTTCACAGTTCGAGGAGGTTATGTCGGGGGAACTTTCGCATCAATAGCAATTGGAATATTTGTTCGCTGGGGATAATGAGTTTCCGTGATCAGCGATTGCTGGAACAATGATGATCACGACCGGATGGTCATTATGATAACTTCATACCCTCGGCAATCGTACATCTGTGCACGTACGAGAGATCGGACAGCCGTTGATGTCGTCAAAGCGACCAGCGATCATCCTACACCATTCGATAACTCATTGGGATGGAGAACGATCGCTTGGAGAACGATTACACGGAGATCGTCAGGTTGCTGACGAGGCACCAAAAACTGGCCTATGGCCTTGGCCATGTTCTCAACGACATCTGCGCCTCTATGTGGTTCACCTATCTGTTGGTTTTCTTTCACTACGTACTCGGTTTTGGGCCTATCCTTTCCGGAGTGGTTCTCCTTGTTGGTCAAATAGCAGATGCGTTGGCAACTCCATTCGTCGGAATTGAGTCTGACAAGAATGACGACTTTTGGCTATGTAGATACGGCAGACGAAAAACTTGGCATTTGACAGGCAAGTAGGACATTCTCCCATGATGATCCCAGATGTTTCGTAATGTTAGGTCTGCTTGCAGGCACTCTGTGCATTCTTGTGGCCTTTCCGTTCATTTTTTCCAAATGCGCCGGATGCGAGGATGCCCATCACTGGGCTCAGCTCTTCTACTACTCGGCGTTTGTCGTCGTATTTCAGTTTGGCTGGGCATCTGTACAAATATCTCATTTGTCGCTTATACCGGATCTTACCCCGACCGCGCATGAGAGAACGGAACTCACGGCTATCAGGTTAACATATTTACAGTACGAGCACCAACTTCCGTGAGAATGGATTTTTCCTGATAGCTCCAACTTTTGCACACAGATACACTTTCACTGTATTTTCCAATGTACTGATCTTCTGCGTCACTTGGGGTGTGTTGCACATGACGAGTATGGATCCCACTGTTCAATTAGGCCCAGACGACGCACCCAAGTTCCAGACCATCATGCTGATCGGTTTGTCCGTGGGGAGCGTGGCTTCCTTTGTCTTTCATTTGATCGTCAGAGAAGGATCGCCGAACGTCTCTTCCGGTCAGTGCACCCATACATATGGCTTCAATTGGGATTTTTGTTTTCTGGTCAGTGCGCCCTGTTTGGGTTTAAAGTTACGAATCGAATGCAGGAATTATTAACTCTTTTTCTTCTCCACAGGACACACCCGTAGAACGACCAAGACTGCGTCCATGCTGTTGAAAGACATACAATTGTACAAAGTTGCCGGTGTCTACATGCCGACCCGTCTATTCGTTAACATCTCCCAAATTTACGTTCCGCTGTATCTCCACGAGAGCCTAAAACTGCCAGCGACGTCGCTCGCAGTCGTGCCTCTCACGGTGTACATCAGTAGCTTTGTAACCTCCTTGATCATTGAGAGGTTGAACACCAAACTCGGTAGAAAGATATCCTACGCGATCGGAGTCCTGATCGGAATCACAGCTTGCGTTTGGATCTGGCTTGGCAGCGGAGACACGTACAAATATTACGAAATTTATCCAGTCGCGATCTTATTGGGTACGATTCTCCACATTTTTCAATTCTTGACATTCTATCGGCTTTTATGTTGGAAATAATTCTTACTCGTCGCAGGTGCTAGCGGGGCGATTATGTTGGTGACCAGTTTAGGGACAACGGCTGATTTGATCGGTGAGAATACTGAGAGCGGGGCTTTCGTCTATGGCGCGATGAGCTTTACCGACAAACTCTCCAATGGAGTATTCGTAATGATCATTCAGTACATGTGAGAGACTTTGTTTATTTATTTTCATTTTTATGTATTTATTTTTTAATTTTATTTTTCCAACGAGTATCTCAAGTGATTTCAATTTTCTTCCCTTTCAATGATCTTTTTCCATCTCTGGCCTCTTGAATAATGTCATCTTTTCGATAACCGAATATCTGATCTTTGCCAATATTCAGACGCTGCGCCAATTGTCCCACCTACTACAGGGACATATTGACCTTCGTTTGTGGAGGGTCCGCGGCTGTTGGCCTCGCCATGATGCTCCTCGTCAAACGCCCGGACATCGAGAACGGTGAGTCGATAAAAAGAGTGGTACAAGAGAGCTCCAATTTTTCCCATCATCGGTCTAATTTTTTTAACGTCGTTCCGTTGTCCCACCAGAATTTTCGGACTACAGAACTCTGGACGATGAACAATATCCGACTATCGACGAGTACGCCGTCAGAAACACCGAAGTAGCCAGCAACGCGAGCATATCCTCGCAACAAGCTTGAATGGTTGGGGAGCGAAAAAAACACGGTTCTGCAATGTGCACAACAATAGACTTTACCGCCGGTAAAAAAGCAGAAATGATTTTTCGTTGGATTCGTTTCGGTTCGTTGCTTCCATCATTTAGAGTTTCTTTTTCAATGCTCGAACTTTTCCAATTAATTCCTCCCTCAGATATGTCAGTGAATGACAAGTCGCTCATTCGTTTTTGTTACCATTGTCGAACAAAAAAGGGACCGTTAAAGGTATTCGCCACGTGGGTGAGAATTGAAATATCTGCGAGTTAAAGTTCCAGCTTTAAATTTTAACAAAGGTTGCTGTGTATATTTACATAAAAGAATATATGTATACAAACAGAGAGCCGCGTCGGAGTATGAAGTTACGTGGATGGGCGAGACTGATGAAGTTTAAGGGGGCGCATTCGTGTAGGCTGAACGAATGTCCGCATTTTAAAAATTGTTATCTCAAAAAGTAAAAATAATACGTGAATTATAAATAAATAACAATTGTATTGCAATTTAGAAAAAATTTATTAAATAAATCAATAAATCCATAAAGATTAAATTTGTATTAATATAAATTTTTTTCTTATTTCAGAAATTGTAAGATAATACATAAAATTCACAAAAAATTGATAAATTTATAATTATATTGACTGGGAGTACTGTTATCGCGGGTCGTGTAATTTTTATGACTGATTTCCATGAAAAATATTTAGGAAACGGCACTTGATTTTTCCGATTTTTCCAGCGGATAACTTTTCCAATTTTTCGAATGTCAGGATAAAATTAATAGGCAATATTGCCACGACGTCGTACCTGGAGGCGAGTAAAAAGAAACATTGTGAAGAAACGATAACTCGGATGTGCCCCCTTAATCGACTGGAAGCTCGGAGGGCATTTTTTCTTTTTCTTTACGAAACTACGAGGACGATGGTGGCGGAGCGTGTCCGTTGGTACGGTGCCTGTCCCACCTGAGCACCGATGGCTCTTCGTCACGCGATTCACTACCAGTCTCCGGTTACGTCCTGCCCAAAGTTTCCTCTACTTGCCGCAAACTTTTCATGCCACCCTCGCTACGGGACAAGAAGATTTCCCCGTTTTAGCAACCGCGTACTCGTTCGTATTGGGAGAGGAGATACGAGGTGAAGGGAAAGACGAGGGTCCGTCGAATCGATTTCTTCCACCACCTTCCGCTCGGAGAACACCCTCGGAGGCACCCCTGTATGTAAGGGCAGCGAAACGCCTCGCCGATGCCACAATGCGATCGGAATTCTAGCAATGAACAACTACTCCCGTCGTTATCGCGCGAGCACCAATTCGACGACGACGACGTTCAACCGCGCCACTCCGACTACCGCCGTTCTTACCAGGCCAAGATTACCGCTCAGAACTTACATGAAGCCCAAGACCAATCTCGCCAATCTCGAGATATCACCGTTCTCCAGATCCAAACGATACAAATCCAGGTATTCCATATAAATGCTTATTACGATCGTGCAATGTAAGGCGTTTGATCTCTTCGTACTGATTCTAATGAACCCAAACAAACCCAAACGAACCTTTTATCTTATGATGAATTTATCGTTATTCTCTATCCCAATTGATAATTGATCCAAACGGACTCATTCCATTTTTGCTCTATCCTTTTTCAGGAAAATTAACGGATGCCAGAAAATCGAGATCGCGAAGAAGAAGACACCCGACTACACGGAAAATGCTTACAGGGAAGCGGTCTCGAAGCTCAAGTATCTGCTGGCCGAAAGTTACGCCCCGAGACTGACGACCGGGTGTGATATTATATTTTTGTTCCAACTCGACTAAAATCGGTTTTGAATGTTTTTTTGGATTTCTTGGAAGGCTGCGGCTCATAAAGAACTCCTGATGAAGTTTTCCGCATGACCTGGAAAATTTCAGAGTACACGCGTATGACTGAAAATCCATCGATTGATCTTCGTGGCATATCCTGATTAGCCAATCGACTTTTCCACGGGTGCCAAGCATACTTAATCGCTATCGTTGTTCAATATTTATTACTTCAGGAAACTCTCTCGTGAGCGTGGAATTTATCGGAGAAGCAATTTGCGAATAAGCGATACCCCGGAGGACTCGGACGAGCGGAGCGCGAGCGAGTGTTCCCGAGCCAAAGGTTTCACCTCCGGGAATAAATTCGAAGGTGGCAATGTGGACGACGCGACTGACAAGAATCGCCGACTGGTCGGTGCGTCTCAGAACTCCGTGTCGTATCGAGCTCACGATCAATCCTCGCCATCCGAATTAACGTCGTTCATAGCACGCCAGGAGGAGTACATCGAGCAATTGGAGCAAGAATCTCGTTACTGCAAGGACGAGCTGAAAAATCTGCTCGGAAAAATTCGGGAGGTAAATGCCTGATGGCCTTTTATATTAACAGCAGATCCGAAAGGAAGTACAGAAAGGCGTGATCGAAAATAATTTTTTATGAATTTTCCAGGTAGTGGCCGAGAACGAGGCCCTGCACGACAAGAACAAAACTGGTCTGTTAAAATCGTTTCTGCACGAGTACGAAGCCTGCGACGAGAACGAGAAACCAGAAGTTCCGAGTCAAACCGAGTCATCCCCGGACAAAACAGTCCATAAACTTCATCGTCGTCTGGAGGGTCCGAGCATAGTGTTCGAGTCGAGAATAAGCGAGCTGGAGGCGCAGTTGACGCAGGCGAGGATCGAGTTAAAAAAGTCCCGGGAGGAGAACGACGCGTGCTCTCGTCGGCTCGCGGAAGTTTCCGGTAATCAGGCGAGTCCAGATTTTCTCGGGCAGCTGGAAAACGCGTTGCGCGAAAAGCAGGAACTCGCTGTAAAACTAGAGGAAGCGGAGAGGAGCGCGCAGGCGGCTCGCGAGCGGGAAAACGAAACGAGCCAGCGAGCCAAGCGAGCCACTGAAATCGCCCAACAATCGGAACTCGACAAGTATCAGACCGACACGGAGATTCGTCGTTTGAACGACGAACTGGATCGTCTGCGGGAAAAGTTGCGCGAAGCCGGACAGGAAGCGAGCAAACGAATTGCCGAGGAACGGCACCAGGTCGAGCGACGTTACAGCCAACAAGTCGAACAACTATCAGCTGACGTTGCATCGCACTGGGACGCCGCCAGCAAATCCCAACTGGAAACGGATCGGCAGAGACGC
The DNA here is from genome assembly GCA_030523105.1 of Ophioninae sp. A BG-2022a. Taxonomy (NCBI): domain Eukaryota; kingdom Metazoa; phylum Arthropoda; class Insecta; order Hymenoptera; family Ichneumonidae; species Ophioninae sp. A BG-2022a. Next base: position 27,425 of record JAPYZI010001604.1, read on the forward strand.
GAATTGGCTGACGTCAAGAGGGATCTTGGCCAAAAGCAAGCCATGATCGACGAATTGAAGAAAGAACTTCAGAACAAAATTTGTACGTGACCTTGAACGCCCTTCGCAGATCGTCCGATCATCTTTTTCAAACTGATCACAGAAAACCAAATTTCATAATGCTGGATCCGGTAGCCCGAAAAAATATGACACCTCGAAACATCGTTGTTCGGGTTTGCTTGTGTTTGTGTGTATCTGTATGTTCGTTTGGGTTTGTTTATTTCTGGGCTTCCTGGGGATATTTTATCATCGTGATGTTTTGTCGTATGGTATTTTGTCGTGTGATCGAGTGGCTCGGAGCCTGCTGATCCAACAATGACCGATCAACGTTTTTCTCTTCCCAGCAAATTTGCAGAGCGATTTGAATCGAGCGATCGTCGAGAAAGACGCGGCCGATCAGGAAATCGCCGCCAGCAAATTGGCCGCTGAACGAATCGAGAGGCACGCCCGTCAAGAGCAGAATCGATGGCAGGCTGAAATAAACTCGTACAAGCAACGATTGGAGCGAGCCGACGCGGACATCGTTCACTGTCGTCGAGAAAATTTACGGCTGTCCGAGCAAATCGCGTCACTCGAAAAAGAGGCAAGTTCTCGTTAAATTCCCACCGTTCCTCCGCGAATCAAACGTCAATGTTTGAAATACTTTACAGTTGAACATGAGCAAATTGGTGAAACCGTTGGAGAGCCAAGCAACCGGTGGCACTCCGAGACCGGAAGAGGAGAAGGATCTCACCGCGATGATAATGGACGTCGAGACGAAGCACGGTAATTGCGAGCCACGAATGCGCCTATGTTAGGTATATTGTCTATAATTGACGCGTTCGCTTACATTAATCAAAGATACGTATAGAGTGACGGAGAGCGGAATTTTGTGTGGGAAATCGGCATCCGTGGACCATATGCCTAGCATGAGCAAGACTTAAAGCTAGAAATGGATCAATCGAAAAAAAAAAAAAAAACAGAAAGCTACAGTCAATTTGCCGCTTAATTGGCTAATGAAAACGATACTTCTTAGCTGCTACAGTCGCTGGTCTTGAAGACGTTCTGAGCAATCAGGCGAAGCTTGTCGCACGACTGACTGCCGAATGCCAATCTCTCACACATCGTTTGGAAGCTAACGACCGCACTCACAAGTACTTAACTCCCAAGTATTAATGTTGAACGTCCTAGAACGTTAGTTTTCCGTTCTCACAGACAAATACAAACGAGCTCAAGTATTACACCGGTAACTAGATACCTTTTCATCCTCGAATTAGGCTAGTGTTTTTTTTTATCATTCTTTTCACGCATCGAAATTGATCGGCGTGCTCGATTTTACGAGTACTTTCTTAATTACCCGAAAAAATTCCATATTCCGGCTATCCTCTGTTGACAGAGAAACCCGTCGAAGCGGGAGACGATCGCGGCGGGATCAACTCGAGCGCTGCACCTTCGAAAAAGAAACGCACTGTCAAGGTCGATCTCAAAGTTAAAGTAACGCCGAAAAAGAAGTCCACTGGCTCGAAAATCGTGACTCTGTCAGCACAGTAATAGCTCGAATATGATTGAGAGTAACCAACCGATAGAGAGACCCAGAGATTAGTGCACGCCCATTCTCGAACACCCACCCGTGACGTACGTTTCTATTATTACGGAAGAGTATTCTTACTCGCTTTTCAAACGTCGCTCTTTTTCGCAGGCAAGAGATGGCCGGCTTACAAAGCAACCTAGAGTATCTCTCTTCCAAAATCACCGACACCCTTGAGAACCGGAAAGGTACGAGTCGCGTCAACCGCCTCTTCACAAAAATTCATCGATATCATCAGCCAGTGGATTACGTCGAGACACGCTTCTCAAAATCTCGTGTCGTTTGCAGCCGAGTTCGTTGCCGATAGGAGAGAAGAGCAACTGGAAAAGACCGACCCGGACGAACAACTGTTGGAAAAAAAACCAGCCGACTACAGCCGGGATAGCCGATACGAGACTGAAATGGAATATTCCGTGGAGAACGCGGACCGGAACGACCCGGCGAATTACTCTGGTAACAATGACGAGAAGTACGCCGAAGAGTATACCGATCGAAATTACCCGGGTGACTATGTCGATCAAGGCTACGATCAGTACGGCCAATACGAGGATCAACCGGCGTATCAAGAACAAAGAAATCAGCGATCCAACGATCAACCGACCCCATCCACCGATCCCGCTTATAAACCCGATCAACAGCGCTACGACGAATATCCTGATGAGAGTTACGATAATCAAAACGTCATACCTGTCGATGATGATCGAGGCGAGATCCCGATCGTTACCGATGATCCCATTCTACCCGAAGACTAGGATCACTTTCGCGATTCCCGTTGTCGTACCATATAGTAGGCGAATATAAAGCTAATAGCGAGCACACCTAGCTCGTGCAATATCTTTGGAATTTAAATAAAATAGATGTCTAAGCAGGAAGATGTCAACCGTGAACAGTTTTGTGATTGGCCGGATTTTCCAGCTTCGCTTTTTATTTCCATTGTTTTTATGCTGCGAGCCTATCGACGGAAATACGAATTGGGTACAAAATTTGTTGCGTTCCAAGATGTTGATACCTTCCCAGATTAAAAAATTGTACGTAGCGTTGTTTATAGTGCGAATAACTATGCTCTAATGGAGTTACGAATTTCAGAGCATCATATCAAAAACTTCGGATATTTTGCATAGTGAAGATACCGAATTTAGCTACCTCCCAGGTTCGTGATTTCTAAGCAATTTCCACCTCCGCGTATCATCAATGCAGTTATGATTCCAGCGGTAGAAATACGAACGATGTTCGTGTGCACGCGTTCGAAGTCGATCACGTCAACGAAGTCAGACGTACATAGAAGGACAGTTCTTACGGGCGGCTCGAAGACAAGTATTCCGCGACCAAAACTGCCGCCTGGCGGCGTCACGAGCGACCAGCTGTTATAGAGGACCGCCGCAAAGTTTACACCCCCGCCACTTTGAGTAATCCGCTTTTCTTTTACGAATCGTTAATAAAAGGCAGGGTGTCCCACGACGGAATGTCATCCGTGACAATAGGGATTGAGGAGAAATTCTGAGTCAATTGATACAAGCGTGTATGGTTACCGGATCGACCCCTGAATTATTATTAATATTCCAACAAATCCACCATTTGATTCGTCTTGAACTCGCCATTTCCAGGGAAAAGTGTCAAGAAAATATTCTAGAAACGATACTTGCATTTTTCCTGCCTAATTTTGTACTTTCTGCAAACACTCGGGCGTATTTGTAATCAACTGAGAATTTTCGATTGTGCATTCGACGAATATGATCGAAATTTCAGCGAAAGCAGTGCACACAAAAAAAATCGTCTTTTCAGAAGTTTTTTGCGATTTTTTCATTAAAATTTTGGGTGTTTGGGGAAATTAATGGCAGATTCGTGCTCAGGGAATAAAATTACATCGAAATGGACCAATAAAAAAAATATTAAAAATCCAAATTTTTTTTCGATTTTTGGGGAATACAAGTTTTTTCACTAAATAATGGATAACTTTTTTTCCTTTTGGATTTGGCACTCCAGCCTGTGCTCAATCTCTTCGTTATGATTTTCTCTTCAAAATGCTTTTTTAATCATTAATGTCCGATGATTTTTCGATTTTTGGCAGAATTTCA
>JAPYZI010001605.1:0-30534 GCA_030523105.1 Ophioninae sp. A BG-2022a
GGCTTAATTACGGTACCTTCGTGGTACTAAAAGTTTTTGAGCCCGGGTGCCCAATAGCATGGGCACGATGCGGAGTAAAAAAAAAAGAAAGAAAAAAAAACGAAAAAAAAAAGACGAAAAACGTGGCCATACACACATATACGTTCACGTGGGCGGGCACACGTGGCTGAAGAGAGGGCGAAGAAGAGAGGGAAACCCAGGGAAAGAAACAAAAACGAGGATGGCAAGGCTTTCCCGTAGTTTACGTATTCCGCATACCGGGAACCCCGTACTCGAGAATTTCCGTGATTCGCTCAGTGAAAAAAACGGTCAGAAACGCCGACTCTTTAAAATGTTTATGTCGCTTGCACAGCACCGAAAGAACGAATGACACCCCAACCCTACGGGGTACGTCGAGGCTGAAATCACCCTCTGTGAACGGACGTTTCAAACTCGTTCCATCTCGCTTCGTTTCATCCAACGATCCTCCTGTTCGGAGGATTCGTCTCGTTGGTCTTCTCATTGGTCCACCCTATCATTTTCACGATCCGTCTCAATGTTGGTACTCTTCGAATACTGTGCTATCGACTCTTCCTGATTCGTGGTCGTCGTTGCCTGCCTACTTCTGTCGAAGAGATCAATATCGTTCGTCAAGACGTTTCGATCGATCGACGAAAAATTATCTCATTCGAGAATCGATAAATCAACAACCCAAACCCAAACAAACCCAAACGAAAAGTTATCACGTTCGAGAATCGATAAATCAACAAGCTCGTATCAAAAAGTTGACTGGGCTTCGAAATTTTCGAACGCGTGTGACTTCAAAAACTGAATCTCTTTGTTACCTCTTCTCAAACGTTTCATCGGATGATCCATACGATATATTCCAAAAACGAATAAATACAATTTCGTTTTGACGAAGACTGAGGACTATTCGTTCGAATCCACCCAAATCAGCTACTCCACGAAAAACAAGTCGAACTTGTCTCGAGCTTACTACCCTGCTCACCGGAAACGTTCCGGAAAGAAGGGACGATTTTTATTGGGAGTAAGAGGAGAAATAGTAGTTTGACGGGAGGGACGAATCCCGATCGTCCCATTCGCGAATTATATTTTTCCAATCCCTCTGTCCCTCTCTCCATCTTTATGGCTCGTAACTCGCGAAACCCCGACCACCCCCCCCCCCCACTCCTCTCCGTCAATGTTCGGCCACACGATGAATATACAGGCAATTGGAGAGAGTGACGGGTAAAGTCCTCATTCGCGAGAGGAACGAGGGAACACGAAAGCGAGCACGGGACCGACGTGAAAAGTCTTCAACTCTATTTCCAGTGTGGATAAGGCTCAGACGGCCTTCATCCTACATATGCGAAACTCTACGCGTCTGTGAGCGCGTATCTGTAGCTAGCAACCGAAAACTTAGTTAAAAACTTTGCAGTCAGCTCTCTCTCTCTCTCTCGGAATGTGAAGCTCGCGCTCTGCCATCCACCGCCTGTTCGAAGCTCCGAACGTTGAGGAAGACAAAAAAAGGAAAGAATTCTTTCTCACATTCTCTCTGTTCCCTCCTCCCACCCAAACCCAGCCGCCTCTTTCTTTCTCTCTCTCTCTCTCTCTCTCTTCTCTTCTCTTTCCAGTCTTCGGCCCTTTTGGAATACGACCGCCACGAAAGATCTCGAAACTATTTCGAGATCTCGACCGGGTGGGATAAATTCCCGTGCACCCCGAGCCCAACCTTTGCTGCTCCTTTGCAACGTCAGCTCTTTTATACGAAAGATTTTCCAGGATCTTTTATTTCTTTCTCTACGGTTAAATTGCAGTCATATTTGAAGGGGCTTCTCGCGACGACGAATTCTTGAGTAACTTTAACAAATATCGAAAGAGCGCTACTTTAGAGCCACCGAATTGACCGTGAGCCTACCATTGTTTCGCGAATTGTAACGGCCGCAAAATTCAACTAAAAGAATTTCTTCTTTTTTGTAATTTCCGTCCACCAAAAATACGTGATTTCGAGTAAGAATTATTTTCTGTTCTTTTTGTCAATTTTCTTCAATCTCGAAAAAAACAAGAGATTCGAAAAAGAATTTATCCATTTTTTATCGATTTTTGTCTTTTTCGATTACGAAGAAATACGAAACCGGATTGCTTCATTTTTATTCGATTTTTTTTTTAATCTCTATAAAAAAAAAGAAGATTCGAAAAAGAACTGATATATCTTTTTCGATTTTCGTCACTCCGTTATCGATACCTACGAGGTGTCACCCGAGCCAATAATAGCTCGAAGACAAATCTTGTTACTGACATCGGAAGTGTCGGTTTTTTTTTTTCTTCTTTTTTTTCGGAAGGCGAAGAAACTTAAGATTGGATGATATTCAGAGTTTCATCGACATCGATGATAAGGCTGAGTTTGAACTATACCCCGTGTGTCTTATATCTACGCGTAAACTTTTCAAACTCATCCTCTGTGTCTTTCCACCTCTTAAATTCCTCGTCCTATTGCCCGTAATGTGCAATCCTCCCTTGGTGCAAGAGCAACTTTAAATCCTCCCATCCATCCCGGTTCCCTCTGTCTTCACCAGCCACCACATAAAACACTAGGAAACTTTCACTCAATTACTCCGAAGCAAGCGGTAGTGACGTTGGAGAGAATTAAAAATTTCGCTCAATGCCCGTTACATCCGCCGCTCTGTGTCTCCGACCGCTCATCCTATCTGTCTCCCTCTTCCCCTTCTCTTTGTCCCTGTCTCCCTCGGTGGGAAGCTGGTCATTACCTTAATTTCATTTTCCTCGGTGCAGAAGCGTCGACGTGGTTATATATTTATATATATATACTCCATCACGTCACGATAGCATCTGACGCGTGAGCGAGCATTCACCATCGCTGATTACCCTTTCAATATAAATAAATTATCCGCGAACACATGCGACACTTTTTTTTATCCCTTTTATTTCCCATCGGTGACTCGTAAACTGCAGGATACGGGAGTGACGCGATTCCCCGAGTTCAAACGGGGGAAGAAACGTTCGCTGATTTTCCTGATACCTTTTGCCAAAAAATTGGATCCCTGAAATTTCGTAATTCCGTATCCAACTGATATTACCTTTTTACTGTCGGTACGAAAAAAGATTTCTTTATTTTTACTTTTGTATAATTGAGTTTCGGACACCTCGTAATTATTGATTTCAAGTATTTCTCAGGTTTGTCTATAAAGAATTTCTAATAAAAATTGCCAGTGATCAAAGATCGTAGAATATATAAAAAAAAAAGCTTGAATACTGTTTGATAAGAGCGTGTACGGCGTAAGTGAAAAATTATTTGGGAGACAGTAACGAAAAAAAAAAATCTACGTATTAGATGACACGAATCGAGATCTTTCGCTATTATTAATTGATTCAGTTTCTTCCGAAGTTAATAATCGACGAGGATCTTCGAAACGTATTTTTCAATAATTTTCGTATAGGATAACACAATAATTAAAATCATCTGAATTTATACAATGATATGGACAGCCAATATATTCGATCGATATTTGATTCGACTTGATCGAACCTATCTAAAAACCAGTTATTTCGAAAACAGACAACGTTATGCCGAATGTAGGAATCACCAAGTTTATCATGAATCTCCTTGTCTCGATCTACCCCGTATTCAAGAAAGATTGAGTTACCAAATATTTTCTCAAACTGCGTACGATGGTTAATGTCGCCCCGAACCGTCCAGTAACGATACTCGTACGAACGATGCTAATTCCATCAGTCTCGAATTTACACGAAACAATTATAATTCCTGGTAGCGCAAATTGAACGGTACCAACATACACCGCGATCCATACAGCGATAGCCATCCCGAGACACCTAAAGTTTCATGATAGATAGTGGTATTAGGGTAGAGAATTGAAAGAGTCAGAGTAAGACAGAGATGGATAGGAAGAGACGAAGGAAGGTTCGAGTTGAGCCGGTATTCCACGTTCCATTGTCTGACATCGGTTTCCATTCAGCTCCCCCTCACTCGCCCTTTTGCCACCAATGTACCTCTGGTAATATCGCATTATGTCGCACGACTAATGGAGACGCTAATTCCACCCCCGGTGTATACCAGCATCGGAACGTATAGTCTCAGTCTACGTTCTCATGTACCCACCCCCTCGTTCCATTCATTCAGCCCCTTTGCCCTCTTCCCCTTCCCGTTCTCCTTTTCCCTCGTGACACGAGCGACGATTTCTCTCTCGTTCGCTGGGTTGCCTTCGGTTTCGCGAAAGCGGCGCGTTGCCTTACCAGCGTCTCTACCGCGTTTCTATCGGCATCAGCTAGCGATTTCTCCCAATCGTATGGAATATCATGAATGCCGAGTGTATCACGATGAATAGCCTCATCTTTCGCAATGAATATATATTTATATAATATACACGAGTACGTACGTACGAACCAGATACCTGTAGGCCAAGATCCCTGCCTGGCCACTCGATCGATCGATCTCGAAACCACAATACACACCCTTAAGCTTCCATTCCCAGGCCTCTTTCTCCCTCCTCCTTCTCTTCTGCTCCCATCTTTTATTTATTTATTTTTCATTCGTTCCACGATACTCGCAAATGTTCTCGACGTCGGCCATTCTTTTACCGCGTGATTCGATTAAGCCCGTTTCACTCCAATAGAATCTCTCTTGCGAGGGCGTTCGAGATTTTTTCTCTCTTTCTCTCTCGTTCTAACCCTTTCTCTCACGAACATAACACGGGTGTCCCGACTCTCGAGTCTTGTACTCGCATGTAAAATTCATCCGAAGACGAATCCGTGAAGCCAATAGCGCGATAGAACAGCGCACGTGCGATTTCCTCGTCGCGTGCACTCTGACGGTTCTGGTTCATGTATACGCGTATACACACACACACGTACGTGTATACATTGTCGGAAAAGCTTCTGCTTCGTTTTTTTTTCTTATTTTTTTTTTTTTTCTTTCGTGTACCGCGTTCTCGTTTTCCTTTTCTCTTATCCGGGTCGTTCCCGACCACTGGACAACCCTTTTCTTTAACATCCTCTATATACGATCGATCCCCCATTCTTTCCCTGGTTTCTCTCCCTCTCTCGCTCTCACCCCGCTTCTCGTCAATTTTATTTTCTCTCGACCGCCTATATTATGCAGCGTATACGTACATGCGTAAAACACATTCAAAGTTGAAGAGGGAACGAGTGTGAGAAAGGGCGAAAGGGAGAGGAGGGGGGGGAGTGAAGTCCAACGTCCATCGTGTCGTTCCCGTTGAGAGTCGAAGCAAACTCTACCACTCGACGATCGATAACTTCGTACAAGCTGTAGCTTTACGTGTAGTTGTTTTTTTCTTCTTTCTTTTCCATTGCCAACCCTCTCTCCGGATCATGGATATTTGTCCTTTTTTCTTCTCTCACCCTCATCCTTCTTCTTATCGCTTTTATATTTACGCCATTTTTTTATTTTCTACCCCTTTGGACTCGGTCGGTAGTTTTCGCGCAGGCGCAACTCTCTTTTGTTTTTTTTTTTTTTTTTCGTTTTTTTTTTTTTTTCTTTCTTTTCTTTCTTTTCGTCGTACCAAGGAAAAGTGATTATCTCGAGAACTCATTGAAATTGCATTGGTGGCCGCGTTTGCGTTAACTTTCTCTCTCGCCCTCTTGGTAAGCTTGCGGCTGCGACCGCGCTTTAAATTAATGATCTTGAAAGCCTAAGCGCTCGAGGTACAGAGAGGAATTGAGGGAAGGAGCTGCGGAAGCAACCTCCAGGAGCAGAGACGGGCCGCCACCACGCCTCTCCAGAAACAGGAGAATGCACTCAAGAGGTGACCGCCAGCTTCTAAGTCTCTTAGACCATGGTGGGCCATGGCGGTATACATTCCTATCCGTATTCTCCCTCCTTTCGGCTCTCTTATAGCAACGTGACCTGGCGATGAGTCGCATGGTTAGGTTCGCTCACCCTCCCATCTTTCTCTTACCTTCCACGTCGGTGTGACCAACACATAGCCCTCTCCGCATTGGCCCGGTTCGAGTCGCCTTCAACCCCTCAGGGACTACCTAAACGTTGGTAAACTAAATATCTTATTATCCATGTTCCTAGCCATGGTTAAGCTTCGGGTCTCCAACGGCTTCGCTGTTGCGTTTATAGCCAAACTTTCGAACTCTCCAGCCACAGTTTCTCCGATATGATCAATTATTGAATGGGTAGTGGATCTTTCGAATCGATTTTTTTATCCGGCTGATGGAAAACGGATCGAAAACACCAAAAGTTCTAACGTAGGGGTGCATAAACGACCGCCGGAATTTCCGGAAGTACTGAAAGTCTCTATAGTCCCGATGGTCGATGTAACATTTCCCAAAAGGATCGATGTAACATCGGACTAACCATTGACCAATTTCTTTTTGCAAAACGCTGGAGATTTCCTTCGATGATACATAGGTCTTTGGATCCACCGTCTTTCCATCATTGTTTACTACCAGTAGGAATTTGGTTCCTGCAATGGTATCGATTCATCACCATAATTCTTCAAACATTTATTACTTCAGTTTATCCAGCACAGCTGCATTCGTCAGTGTATCACCGTTGGTCCCTGTTTGCAGACGGGTTGACGTCAACGAAGAGGAAGAAAGACGGAGAAAGGCCGTTCTCCAATTTTGTTATTGTAAGTTCTTTGTTTGGGTTAGAAGGGCGTTACTTTTGATATGTTTCGGTAGTGTCTGAGGAAAAGTTGTTTCGAAACTTTGGCCAGTACCATTCCGTACTCCCGGTGATATATGCCAGAAGAAAGAGAAACGTAAGAGCTTGGAAGACAACCAGCAAGCGACGAAGAAGAGAGAGATGGGGGAGGAGGGAGATTTTGTCGCGAAGAGGGACACACCAATGCGGACGGGGTAATTCGGGTTTGTCGCAGGGAGGACGAACGCACAGTCGGTGCGACAGTACTTAAAACATAACCGACTATTTCATTAGCACCTCTCATGGAAGTATCCCAACCCTGAATATGGCTTGGCCTTTTCTCGCTCAAAGTCCGTTTTTCCCTCACTACCTTTTCAACCCATTTCTGGTATTTTCCGTCGCGTACTCTCTCGGGCTCAGTGTCTTTTGAATCTTCCCTCTCTTCTCGCGAGTATTTGAACTGCCCTTTTCCTTCGCCACTTTGGAGATCCTTCTTTGGCTCCCTTTGTTCCTGGGTCTCACTGGCGCGAGAGAAGCTAACGAAACGCTCGTCAGGAGAGCGTTTTCAACATGGAGAAACCGGTGGCCCTCTTTGCACTCTAGTTAACCCGACGCCTAAGTGCTCGCTTTTTCCTTTTTTTTTTTTGTTTTTGGAAAGCTCCCTCGGTTGCCCAGTCGGAGCACGATATTTCTTAACTATATCCTTGCTTCGGGCTTTCTTTCCTCATCCACTGGTCTCTCTGGCAGTCGGTGTCAAAAGTCAAAACGGATGGTTGGGGAAAACCCTGACGAGAGAGGTGGGAATTGTTGCGACCGTTTTCTTATTGTTTCCGCTTTTAAGTTGAACCCCTTCAAGGTCTTTGTCTCAAGCTCGGGGAACCACCGTTCGCGTATTCATTACGGTTCTCTCCTTCGCTCGGTACACACAACTATACCGAGGGAGCCAAAGAGCCCTCGACTTTTTGACGCACTCCCGTTATTTGTAATTTCACTCGTTACACGCGGACGAATGAATCTCTTCGGATTATTCGTATTTTTATTTTCACGAAGATTGGAAGTTAAGAAAAGTCAGGGTAGGAGGTGGATAAAGATCGGGAAGATTTGATGAAAACGCAGCACGTTACTTCCGCTTCTTTGCCTGGCTTACTACGAGGCTTCACGTTCCGCAATGCAACGGAGGAGATTGGAAGTATATTTGATTCGATTATTCCTTTGGTTCACGAATGATGCATTTCTAGGTTCATAGTACAAGGTCGTTTGTGACACAGTCGCCGATAGAAGCCAACGACGAAACCAACCATACACGATCGCTTCCACCCCATCGTCTGACGTGTAGACGACTCCGCTGGTGAATGCAAAATAGTTTGTGAAGCAATTGTGCATTTGCCGTGTAATCCAAAAGCGACTGAACCGAAATTACATTTTAATAACCCTTCGTTATCCCGGTATTTCAATATCCGGAAAACAGTTCACCGCTACGTGAATTTAATGTAGCGAGAGGGAGGAGTGAGAGAGAGAGAGAGAGAGAGAGGTGGAGCGAAGCAGAGACGATGGCGCATAACTTTCATAACCATCCCTTGAGGTGGTTTCTGTTCGGAGAGTTTAACGCGGAATGGTATTTGCGGATAAAATTAATAATAGAGACACTGAGCTACCATTGCATGCCTCATTGACATCTCCCGAGTCAAGGAACACCAAATGAGAAAGGAGTAGTTATTTGAAAAATTTAATATCACCAATATCTCTCATTCTTTTATAAACAATATTCCTGACAAAACATGCTTTATTCGCAACAACGATAGGGACCCCTCCAAGCCCTTTTCATTTCTTTTTCCTCGCTCTTGTCGAAGCAAAGTCAAAACCTCGACGGGATATAAGAAGACGACATCTCTCCCGAGCATCGTGAGTTTGACTGTGAATTTCATCGATAGACAGAAGCATTGCCGAACAAATCTACACCGCCCGAGAAAAGCCATGAGACGTGAAAGGGGCGAAGGAGGGACGAAGAGACGGTGAAATAAAAAGAGAGAAAGAGAAAGAGAGAGCTGATACCGCCCCGTGAAGCCACGAGGACTGAAATTCTACATCCACCTCCCTTACCTCCCCTTACCGCCCTGCAGAAAACGACGAGAAAAATTGTTTTCCAATATTGGATTCGCATTGGCATCTCGAATGACGGGGTGCGAGACAAGCCAGCCCTGAATGTCTGGAGTCGTGTGCCCTCCCGGACAAATTCACATGTGTACACACCAAGGTTGTACGTGTGCACGAGTGCAAAAGCGAAAAAGAGGTGGAAGAAAATAGTACGAGCTCGAGGGAAGTCGATTGCCTTACAGCTCGGCTGCGGAGCCTCCGCGAAGATCGAATTACCGAAACTACCCCCATTACGACGTTAAACATTCTCTCAGCGAGTTGAGATAAACGCGAAGTAATTCATAATGTCGGTACAGCTACCGCATGCCAGTCAACGAACGGGCGTACTCCGTGAATTTTTAACACACGAGATGATGCACTTTTAGTCCTTTTGTTTGCCAGCGAAGGATATTTACGTTCCTTCGCAAATATATATATATATATATATAGAAAGAGATGGAGGGGAAGGAAGAAAGAGAGGGGGAGAGAGAGAGAAATAATGGTGCTACCGATATATTTAGGTAGACGTGTTCGTGCTATGCACGAGCATGCAGTTGAGACGTGACTCTTTGCGAATACGTGACGAAAATCAATAATACAACTCGAAGAATTTAAACAACGCTTAAAGATTATTCCCACCGGATATTGATCCATTCGAAGTTTCGTTATAAATATATATTTCAGTCTGAGAACTGCAATGTTCGGTTGTGCAGTTAAATGGCTGGTTGTACATGTGCGGGAGTGACCATAGGCTCTGGACATACAAGAGAGCATGTAGAGTGCCACGTAGATAGAAGGATAGCGGATGAAAGCTCTCACGGAGAACCAACTATACGCTCATCGTCTCCGCCTCCCCCGCGTCCCCGTTCCACCTTCCACCTCGCAACCCTCTTCGCAATGGTGAAAGCCAGCCGGTGAACTTTTCGAGTGATATTTGCCCCGGGGACCGGAAACGGTCTACCTATGAATATTCAGGGTAAAGCGTCGCTAAACTAGGCAATGAATGAGTCGGTTAGTCCTTGTCGGGTCTCGTTCTCTTGTGAGATCGCCGGTCCCGCCTCGAGGTACTCGACCAACAACCGTTTTCCCTTAACCCTACAACTCCCTCGATCGCCTCGTATCCCTTTTATGTATGACTAATTCTACCAAACATCGATAAGTCCTCAAGTCTCCAACTTTAATACCAACTTTACGATTTGTAACTTCGGGACTGAATTGGCGCTACGTTCTAGACGTTTTTTTTGGAGGGATACTCAATAGTTTGGAAATCCACGTGATAGGGGACTCTGATGGAATTGGAATATTTGAAATACGTCATCCGTGACGTATTTTTTTCTATCATCATCATCATCATCATCAATGCCTTCATCATTATCATCATCATCATCATCATTGTCCAAACGCAAGCATACTCATATGACGATCGATTCAATCACCGGCCTGCTTCCAGAGTCAACAATGTGGGGTTTGAATATGACAGATCATTAGAAGCTGAGCTAATATTGCAGCACATTGATAGCCAAGATTAGACAAGTGTAACTGGTCCATGGTGAACTTTTCCCACATGTATTCGTCATACGGAGTTCCTCCTCGAATTCGTTGATGAAACAGCAGCGTATGCGAGCTATCTCATACATCGTCGGTTCATGATGGCATTTGAAATTGCAGAGATCGCCGGTCGTCCCATGGCCGAATGCGTCCAAGGCTATTGTAGGATATTGGCCAACTTTACGGTTGCAAAATTGCATTCGGCCCAACCAATTCAGTCCAGTGGTATACTGATTCCCATACAGTACGGTGTAATGATCATAATACGGTAGGGCATTCGGTGCAACCCGGTTCACAGGGTTACAGCTTGGATGCAACACTCACTATCTAAGTACGTGTATACTAAATGGCATACCTGTTTTCTGCTTGACAGAGGAAAGGTATATCTGTATTTGTGAGAATTTACCTGACTATGTAAACCACTTCAAAGCTTCGCTCACTTGCGTAACGTAGTCCTGTTTCCGGTTCTACAGTAACGACAAATTCCCATGGTTAGAGACATTCGCCTTTACCTTATATCTGGAAATTACAGGTTACATACAAGCTCAACGTATAAGCCGAATCAGAATAGATGCCACCTTTGATGCACCGTATTATGGAAATGCAGCCAGTGAAATTTCCAGATCGCTTCCTTCAATCATAGTCGTCCAATGCTAATCGTTTCAAATATATTTATATATATGTATATGGCATTCATGGAGGGATTTATGAAATCCAATTAAAAGCTTGTTTAAAATTGAATGTTGAATAAGAAATATCATTGTTCAATTGACTATCCTTGATCTAAACATTTAGACAACGTACAATAATAATAATTAGTGTATTCTAGGAAAAGTCGTATGCTTCGTAGTCCCTGAACGACCCAGAAGGTTGATGAAAAACCAGACTGGAAATTAAGCACGTTTGAATTTATAAACCAAATTGATGTTTATCCAACCCTTGATGAAGACCGAACTGCCATGATGGGATTTAGCCTTGTTTGGGTTGAAACAAGTGCACGAAAAAAACAAACTGCAAACGTACTTCGCTTCCTTCACTTCCAACAATGTTGAATTGGCCGAGTTTATAAAATAATATACTTCCTTTTTTCCGGCATACCAAGAATACAATGAATCGACGGAAAACCACGAGGACAGAATTTCTAAAGGGAATTCGAGGGGTGAACTAATCGTTTTTAGTGGCTCGCGCGGACGAGCATTAAAATTCTATTGGCAACCGGCACTATTTCAACAGGGTGCTCTTAACGGGTACTACCACCCGAGACATAGATATATAAATTTCACCAGGTCGAGCTGAGGCGTCGAGGGTCGTACCGTCTCGATTCATTCTCCGGATCTGGACACGTTCGCGCTTCCTAACGGATTTTCTTTTCCCTTTGCCATTCTTCACGTTTGGTTTTTCGCTTGCCATCCACCTTCTTTGGCTCGGCCCACTCAACGGTACAATTGAAAACTGGAAAACGTTGAGCTGGATTGTTGGAATCGCGGTCCGTTTATATAACGCGTTAAAGGGACATGAATGGTATTCCAATAAAGCATATATGTAGAGTCTGCTCTTTGCTCTTGCAAATATGCTTTCCGGTGTGCTTCAGAGAGGCCAACTGTTGCAATGCCCACGCAAAAAGTAATCCGATGACGGGGCGATGCCTAGCTAACGTACCGGTTACAAACGCAGTCCAATCGATTTTTTATGCTCGATGACTCAACGCCAAACGGAAATACGAAAATTGACGGAAAATGGCGAATATGAAGAGGAAAAGAAAGACAGAATATAGAAGAATGTAGTTTTCTATAATATCTTTTTTTCAATTTGATTGATTCAGTGTCATATCTGGATGGACTGTTCTTCGCTGAAAGCAGAACTGTATCGAGACTATTGGAAAGCAAATAGAGCCAAAGTTCTCCATGTTTGCTCTAAATTCTGATGGTCCACTGAAAATTCCTTCGAAATACGTCCTGGCTCTTCTTTCACCCGAAAAATATGCTTTCCCTTCTAACATCGAAATGTCCAGTGATCCTCGCAGTTACGGATTCAAGTTGAACAAAGTTAGGTTATAAAACACGAAAGTCGAAAGCTGAAAGTGGTTTCGCGAAGCAAGCCAATAGCCAGATGTTTCGATCCTGACCACTTTCCGTTCGGCTTCTCGCCACAATGGTCCGTCCCCTGTTTTATATTTATTCGAGTCCTTCGAGCCCCGTGTAAACCTCGCCCCAGCATCGGTAACCGTTTCACCCTTTTCCCTTCTCCCTTGCTCCGATTATATGCATCGGTCTTTTGGCGATCTGGTCCAATCGCTCTTTCAGAAAAGAAGGTACAGTTTCGTGGTTAAGGGGAAACCTTTCCCAGCTGAAAAAAGATAATACGTAGTTCTCAGAGGCATTGGTGTTGTGGTCACGTTTTGACTATTTTCGAGCACGTGATGTTTGCCAGAGGTAACTACACTGCTCAATGATTGGACGCTTGATGGTCCACAGGGATAGTTCCCACAGGCAAACAAACCTAGCGATCACTTCCACTGTCATCTCCCTTCATAACCAATCATTAGATGATCATATTTACCGGTCCATTCGGGTTCGCTTAAAAGTCCCTCCTCCCTCCAGAGGTCATCCCATTATTCAAAAGGAACTGAATGCAAATTTACTCGGGTAACTGCTATCAGGAATGTCAAATATCATTCGCGATATTAATGTTTGAATGCTAAACAGGAATGCAAAGCAATAAAGTGACCACAAGATCGCATCTGTGACACAAACACTAGGATATAATTCGAATGCGATGCAAAATATCTTTTTAATATTTCTTCACGTCTCTCAATCATTCGAGCTTGCAAAATTACTGGCGATTTGTCATCTCGAAACAGAGGCCTTCTCAAATCTCATAGAACTCGAGAATCGTAATAATGTTCGTTGAAATTTGATTTTCCCTGCAACGGCAATTATATTCCGTACTTCCAGTTGCGTTACGAGATACGAATTCTCGTGTCGTCGCAAACGCGTTGGCCCAGTTTGAAATTACGCAACAACGAGAATCAACACGGTGGATGGATACAATCATGAGTCGGTGGGACACTCTATATTTGTAGCCTATCCCTAAAGGCTGCCAAGAGCCTTCAGATTCAAACTGTAAATTTCTCACGCTACGAATATGAAATTCCTCGGAACGTTACCTTACATATGAAGTTATATGGCAACTCGTGGTCCCGCTGTTGGCCCATACGAGCGGAAAAATAGATGTACCCGTGTATATACACGTATACCCGATACCCTGATAACGTTAGTGGAACAATATTTTCCTAGCCGGGCACTTTGCCAAGAGTTTGCGGTGCGGTGAAGATTAGCGAAACCCCCTTCTAACGACCTTATGAAACAGCGAACTTGTGGCGTTCCCGGAGCTCGACCAAAAATATTGCCTCGCAAATTGAAAGCCAGTGCGAGCGTTCACGGAGCCCAATGTCTCACTCTTCCGCAGACCTCGATCTTTTCCTTCACCGACAGAAGAGAGGTTTCGACATGCCCTCTTTCACCGGTCCATCCGCGAGTTCCAACTTGAAAAACTTCTATTACGAACTTGGAAACATATTCATCGTGGCTTGCTGATGTGACCTTAACAAAAAAAGAAAAAAAAAAAAACCGAAAAAAGACGAAAACGTGAAACTTTAATCCCTCTAGCAGTCAAGGGCAGGCGGTCATAGCGGAGAAAATTCATTCAACTTCTACGTAACTCCGCTAGGTTCTACATCTCCCACCCTTCCGTTTTTTTTTTTTCTTTTTTTTTTTGGGTCACACCGCTTGCCAGGTATAATTATTTCGCAATTTACAACCCTTTGCGGGGATACGATGTTAAATTAAAATATATTTATGTAGCCGCGTTTCGGGTGTTTTAAGATACCCGAGGGGATGACCTGGCCGAAGCTTCTCTCGGTAAATTGAACTTTGTCGTACAGTTTAGGCGAGTTGGAGGGTGCCGTAAAAGACCTTTTCGAATCGAGCAATGGACCACGGTTCTACCGGATTAATGATTGCTGCAAGAGAATTTTTCTAAGCGGCATTGGTGGGCTTACAGTGGTCGGTCCGTAGATATTTATTTCGAAGGACGCGAATACGATCTCTCCCTGTCCGGGGATAATTATCGTCCGACAAACCACATCTCCTAGCCCCTCTCTCGTTTTCCAAGCCCACGCTGCTGCCCTCTCGTTCCTCTTTTGTGCCTTTCCTCTCGCTCTCTTCCTCCAGGAGCTATGGCGAGCTGCGACATTAGGGACTAGGTAGGTTTGGACCTGTCTCGACTGTGGCGCGGCGAAGGGAGCTAGAGACGATTCGGCGTGTGCAATGGGTCGTAACGCTCTCCGCGTGGCTTTCCCTCTCTCTCTCTCTCTCTCTCTTTGGATGGAGGAATTTGGGCTTGGACTCGAGCCAACCTTTGCTTTACTTTACTTGACTCCACTGCTCTTGCCGCCGCCCAAGCTCCAGAGGATAACGCCACGGTAGGAAAGAGCTCAAGGAGGAAAGAGTACCGATGAGACGAAAGGTTGGGTGTGGAGGCTGTGGGATTGCTCTCTTCTCTACACTCGTGCACGCTACGTTGGGAACAAATATATATCGACGTTCTTCGAAAAAGTTGTCGCGTCACCGAATATCCTACATAACTCGCAGACTCGCTCCCGCGTATAACTTTTCGTTCGCTCTTCTTCTTCGTCTTCGTCGTCGGCGTCGTCATTTTCGTCGTTGTCGTCTAGGAGCCTCTCCCATATACGACGTCTGGCAAACAGATCGAGCGCCTCCATGTGAACTCTTCCGACCGTTCTGGCGTTCCCTGGAGATGGAGAGAGAGGGAGTGGGATATCAACGATTCTTTGGGCCAGGAAACATACATTTGGTACACTCGTAGTCGCGGTCAATGCCATTTGCGGTGATAGACGGTAGCGAACGGTTCGCGTTCTCTGTTCCAACGAACGTAGGAAATACACGCTGACACGTGCGGTTAACCTTCACGCATCCCATAAAACTAATTGGGATTGTTGGTGTTACGAGACTGCCACCCGAACACTAACGTCAGCGCCAGAGATTTTTTTAATTTTTTTATTTTAGCAAGAAACAAAAAGGAAACGATCAACCTGTATTCCTCATTCCTCAGCCACCATCCGCTTCCTCTTTTATCCTTATACCTTCCGGCGTAGCGACAAGTTACGTCGGGTGGAACGTGGCAAAGCCACGTCCCTAACACTGGCCACTCTTTTCCCCGTACCATCCCCTTCGAGCCAAGTCGTTTCTTCTGCTTTACGGTTTTAATAAATCTCTACGGGGTAATTCGCGGTGGGCGGGAGCAGACATTAAAACCCTTCGGATACCTCCGGCAACCCCACCAGCTAAAGCTTCGACCATCCACGAACGGCAACTTCGTACCCCAAGCCTTTGGGGCTACGGCCCGGCTGATCTCCACGAAATTAACGAGAAAAATTAGCGAGAAACGCTCCAGGATGTACGCCTATACACAACCTCGTTGCGGAAAGGCTTATTCGGCTGAGTACCACGCGAAAGACGAGTCCAGATCCCGCAACGTTCCTCAACTCCGTACCGTTCGATCCTCGAATTTCCTTATCAATGAATCGGTCAATTATCTTCTTTTTTTTCACGAACTTACGAATTAAATATATCCAGGCACCAGTTTCCATTTCAAACGACAATATTTAGTTTTTTATACGTTTAAGTTTATTGCAAAATCATTTCTGAAGCTCGGAAGAAAAAACGAAAGTCCTGGGCTGATACATTGGACGTTATTAATGCTAACTTTTGGGCGTAGATATATCGGGTGTAAATGACGTCCACAAATATATATGGCGACAATTTTGAAGTATACGATAGAAAATATGAAATATTATTTTTATATATAATTTTTTAAGGAATTTGTATGATTAGAAACTTGAAAATTTATTTTTTATTAAACTAGTACGGTAAGGACCATTTTTCTTTTTGCCAGTAAATTCACGAAATATGCGGTAATTACGTATACATTTTTTTAGTATTTTTACTTCAAATGAACGGGTTTTTGTACTTTTTTTACCCGTCCTCACTTTCCCTCGATTTATTACTTCCCCCTTTTTCTTTCTCCTTCTTTTCATCCCTGTAGTCACTTTTTTGTTCCCTAATTTTTGACGGGTCTTCCAATACCCCACTCGAAGCCTAGTAAAATTTGGTTTAAAATGTATTCAATCGAATATCTTTGAGGAAAATACTTGGGTTAAGATAGGTATAATGTCTAGGCTGTATTCCAACAAACAAGTAGAATATTGATGGGGCTTCTCCCGGATTAGCTGTTTCCATTTTCGAGCACACATTCGTATTCCTATTTACTCGCAATCTCGCGGTAACTCCATTCGGTATGTGGTAAGTCTATCACGAGTGTGCGCTGAGTGAGCGCGTGCAATCTTTGCGAGCTAGGTATTTATGGGGAAAATCCCCTTGATCTTAACCGAGTCAACGAAGCTCCACTCGCGCAGCTATCACGAAGGAAATCCAATGTTTATCGAACATGCTTCCGGTAGGTTCACGAGGATTAAACGGGTGCCGTCGAGCTTTAATGAACCCACGCTGTTCCCGTGGCCAGGGACGTATTCTGTGTCTTTTCGTGCAAATCATCAACGTTGCGGAGTTGCAGCAGCAAGAAAAAAAAAATTTCATGTTTGCTCCAATGGCTGTCTCCGAGCAAGCCGTTTTATAGGACAATCAATAATGAGTTTTGTTTTTTTTCGTGTTTCAGGTAAGTGGCGCAACAAACATACTGACCAGGCGTTCAATGATGCATTTCTACGTGACTGTAAGTCGTTGCAGGAGGAAATGCAGCAGCGTAAATAAACTCTGCAATTTTTGTGTTTAATCTTTTCCGACAACGGATCCATTTAGCAGTTTAAGAAAGAGAAAACAGTATTACTGTTATTTCGTTGTTCCGTTCATATCCAACTGGAAATGAAATGCATTTTGCAATATAACGCTTAAACTGGACGATCGGAATTTTTCAATTTTTGCAGCGTGTGTTATACCCAATTTATCAAGATCCAGTTTACTGACGGTTCGTGTTGGATACACGAACCCAGCAAGACTGGAATCAGTGAATTCTTGGTCTTCGTAAAACGACGTGCTTCGTTAGCTCGAAGTGCTGAACTTTTCAATTTTATTACGAAAAAACGAAACGATCAATTTAGGTGAAATTTGGGTAAACGATGGATAAACGGTTCACGAACATCATAAAAAAAAAAAACCCGAAATTTGGAACGATTCTGATTACAGTCCTTCTTTATCGGAATAAATTTTCGTATCCCGTGTCTTCGAGTTTCGTAATACAGTTTGATTATCAGTGAGATTGAAAAAAAGGTTGATTCGCTTTAAAAATCGGAAGGCTGTGGTATACGTAGGTGGGTAGTGCTTTTCCCAATGAGAGATAGGCTTGTGCGCACACCGGCGCCTAAGCCTGGTTTAAGCCGTTGGAGAGTGGCATCAGGGAAGAGTAAAACGGCAAGTGAGGGGCCAGTGGGGTAGGTTAACTCGATCAGACATACCGAGGTGAACGGATGCGATGCAATAGTTTGTATCCGGCGAAGGGGAAGCCACCTCCAATCTTGGTGGGGACTGGGGTCGCCTAAACAGCCGCGACAGGAGCCATTATTTGCTCCTACGGGTGTATACGCGATATAGAAGGCAGAAGGGAAACGGACGAGGGTGAGTTTGGGAGGAGGAGGAGGAAGAGGAGGCGGAGATGGAGGTAGCTATAAAGTGAGAGGAGAAGGGATGAGCGAAGCTGTGCACGAGTACGGATTTCCGTGTTCGAATTACTTTCGCGAAGAGAATAATGCGGTCCATGAAAATCATGATTCGCTGGGTGGTAGAACGGGGCGTCAATTTGTTACCACGGAGTTTTATAACACCGATCATTTGAGGGTTCCGACTGGTGGTACAGCCAAGAATTAATATCGCCTTCATGGTTAATTTGAATAAATCGATGAAACGAATCGTATATTTAATGGATTCTTTCCCGTAAGAATAGCTTGACAATCATTTTCACCAGCAGGGTGGCGGAAAGAAAGAGAAAGAAAGGGAATACGGATGCAAACCGCGAATTCAAGAAAAAGAGAGAAAGACCAAACGGTTGAGGAAAAGACGTCGATTTACTGGGATATCGTATGAGCGTGAAGGCACACCGAGAATCAGAACCCCTGTACTCCTTCGCGGTGAAACCGGAGTGGTTGAGGAGAAGGAGAAGGTGAAAACCCGTGGTGAATCGAGCTCTCCCCGAGCACGAATTATTCCCGGATTTTCGAGGGCACGTTCTTACCAACGCACCAGCTCTAGACTGCTTCTGGCTTTTGACTGGATTCCCTCCCGTCGTAACCCCCGTGAAAACCTCCTTCGCGTTGCACAGGACCCCGCTGGAAAGAGAATGAGAATGGAAACGGGAAGAGAGAGAGAAGAAGAGTGAGGAAGGTAGGAGGGAGCGGGAAATTGTGGACATTTAACATTCAGCGCGTATGATTAGACGGTCTGGTGGTGCATAGAGAATACGACGTAGCCGCGAGACCACGTGCTCTCTTACCTTTCTACCTCTGACAACCCCTTCAACGTACCACCCTTCTTTCTATCGCTTCGAACCATTGGAACCCGAGAATGAATTATGTAACCCAAAGTACTTCATTCATCTTGCTCTTGTTATTTGGTCGCTCTAGTTAAACTCCGCGTATTACCGTCACTGAAATATTGCCAGTCATTTTTTTTAAAACCCAACGCGAAAACGTTCTCGACTCTGGTATACGTCAACGTCCGATTTTTCACACTTAAGTTTTAACTGTACTCCCGAATGAGGTTGAAGTTCGCAACGTTGCGACGCAACGAAAATCATTATTTTTTCATAGCCCTAGTTCTTTTTTCAATGTACAATTAAAATACATCAGAAATCATACGAATCCTTATTGTGATAACTTAGAATTCAATTTTGAAAAAAAAAATAAAAATTATTTCGCTAAATAATTGATCTAAGAACATAAAAAGATGAGAAAAGAAATGTCATTGTGTTGCGACGATGCAAACTCAAGTGTTAAATACGTCCGATTAGAATTACCAAATTACTCAGTGAACAATTCTGAATTAATTTTTTTATCAAATGTATAAAAAAAACTTGGATTTCTCAAATTTCCAAGAATTTTATCGGTTTTGTATTACACATCAAGTAATATATTAAATCAAAGGAAACTCAAGAAGCAATTTTGTTTGGGCGTGGAGAAAGGAGCTTCGTGTGGTTTCGCTGGTACAATTAATTCACAGTTGAAGATCGATGGGGTATTTTATTCTATGCTAATGATGCGCCACGCTGTTATCCATATCGTACCGTGCAGTCTCTTTGGTTATAAAGATGCTGGCGGTGTACGATACAAATTCGCACCCTTGGGCGAATTCGAGATCCTCATTTCCATATTCCAATTTGCACCTCATCGGACTGTGTTTGCTCAGCCACATCGTGCCATCTCTTTGCCAAGGTGACTCCCCGGCGACGCTACCTTAGTCTCGGCTTGTCCTCTTTTTATTTGTTTGCTTTCAGGCCTCTTGAAGCCGCAGGCAATTCCTTTTGTTCAGACGATCGAGAGCACCGCATATTTTATCGAGTTTTTTTTCTCCCCCCCGTCGCGTCATAAGCACACCTTGCCATACCGGAAAGTCTCGCTAGAGCCACTCGCGAAACGAAAAATTTGCGAAACCCTTTGGATTCTCCCTTGTTTTTTCATATGTACCCATAATAAACGTGCAAATATCTGTTCGCTGAAACGTAATCACGCGATCAATTTTTCTGGGTCGTAAAGAAAAAGAAAAAAAAACATGCGAACACAAAGCGTTTCGTAATCAGGGAGAGACCTCCGAAAAACTCGGCTTGCAACTCGTTGGAGCGAAAAGACGATTGCGATTCCCGGCTTGACTGCGATTACTGAGACGTCATTGGGTTTTATCGATTTTTGCTGCTCGCCGTAAGGTCGAGATATCTTTGTTGTCTTCATCTTTAAAAAAAAAAGACATTTCCAAATCTCGACAATGCTTCAATGGATATTGAACGACCCCTATTTTGGATAAAGAACATCAACGCAAAACCACTAAAGTTTCTAGAATACATTTGATTACATAGAAAATAGAATACAATTGAAAGTAAATGTATTTTTCAGGTTACATTTGATAATTCCAATAAAAACAATCGTACCATCTAAAACAGTGATTTCAGTTATATGGACACAATTCGAACTAGTTTTATCGGAAGTGGAGACGAGTGTAAAATTGGCCAGGTGAACGGTACAGCGGGTTATAACTGTTTGGAATATTCTTCAACGGCCATTGATTTTCCAGGAGTGCACCGCCAAGTTTTGTGGCTAAGTACTTGAATCGTAAGGGTTTCGAAATGGGTGCTGGAGGAAGCCGGGTTCTCGGTCGATCGGCCCTAAAGGGATGTACCGAACGTTGCTTCCTCTCTCGTGATCAACCACGGAGAGAAGTTTCGGTTGTTTGGGATGAGCCGGGAAGTGGATGGTTGGGTATTCTGACTGTAGAACTGGTGAAAAGGGCGGGTGTTAGTTGTGGCGGGGTGGCCAGAGGGTGAGGCTTATAAAGAGGAAGCGCGAGTGAGAGAAATGAAGGAAGGAGCCCGTTGGTCCGGTAAACAGATGCCGTCGGAAGGCCGTTCATCTGGCAAACATTACACAGGCTCACCACTGGGAGACTAACATCGAGTACCATCGTGTATTCAAGATTTTCCATAGCTCAAACTGGAATCTCGCATGCTCCAGTGACTCCAGTCAACACTGTAATGCCAGGAGTTTTTCCTTAGCAAAGTTCCACTTAAATGTTCGTACGTACGATCGATCGTTTTTGTTTTTTTTTTTTTTTACGATTTCTCAACTTGCGAATTGATTCTAATTGTTTGGAAGAAGCGGAGCGTACGATACGGGTGCGGTAAGTAAGATAGAGAGAGAAAGGGAAGGGAAGACATCAAACGAATGACAATATATGAGTCTACAGCAGTGACATCTCGTAAAGCGGAAATACATCGAGGTCTTGGTACTGCGCGAGGTAACCAAGTGAACTGCTTTGCCTTGTAAATTCGACGAATGATGTTTTTACGTTCCAGCGGAATAAATAAGGTGAGAGTGTGAGGGGTCGTTCGGGATTTTTATTCTTGGTGCTTCTGGCGGTCGGTGACTCGCATACGAATTTAATTAAAACCACCGAGCCACGGAGCACGTGTTTTTCTTTTTTGTTTTTTTTTTTTGTTTTTTTTTTTCGTACCTACAACGATGCCACAAACGTAATGCCTGTGTTTTCTTTCTTTTCTTCGGTCGTGGGAGTGAACGACCTCGTTGTCGTGTGCTGGTCAACCAGGTTGAACATTCGAATAGAGTGCATAAGAAAGAAGGGATGAAAAGAGGGCGAAAAAAAAGTGAGAGTCTACCATAAACCTACGGTTGTTGGACTTGCGCAGTTTCACGGGGTCGTACGGTTACGGTCGTCAAAGACGTTCTCCGTCGACTATTACCGGATTATAGCATCGTCCGGGTGTTTTTTTTTTTCTGCACGAAGGATCCGTTTCATTAAATTCAGAAATTCACGAAAATAAATTGCTTCACTGCGGTTCCATCGGTCGTTCGAAGAGAATCACGTTTTCCAAGTTGAATATGAATGTTGTATTCAAGGTCAAGCGTTCGCTGGCATTTCCATCATCCAGCGCCAGTCTCTTTAGTCAATGTAGTTTAGTCCCGATTGCGAATTTAAGCCGTCTACAGGACCGTCAGGCAAAACGTTTAATTTGGAAAGGCTTGAAACCCGCGGGAGCGCCCTTTATCCCATCATCCCCCGGCACGAGCCCGGGGTAATAAATAATTTAGCCGCGTAGAAGAGGTCGGCGGAGGACAGGATCCAACGAACGAGTGGATGTAGGACCTCGCTCGTAAACTGGCAACCTCGGGGGCGTAATCCAGCACACGACTCGACTTTGGTTCTCGCACTGTCCCTCTTTGGTTCGCCCTCTCTTCCTCAAACTCATTTCCAGGCTTTACGGAGGAGGGACATTCGCTATGCAAGACACGGCGTATCTCGGCGATACGCGCTACCAAAACTCCTAGCGATCCCAGAGCTCTTTCGCGGTTCTCGGTCACTCTCCGGTACGACGAAATCGTATTCCAATTGGGTTATACGGTTCCGCGGTTTATGTCTCTGAATTATTATTGCTGTTCGCGTTTGATATACCGAATATATGCTATACGGATACCATCGTTCACTATATTCCTCAGCATCAATGTCCCCTTGGCAAGCCGAGCATGATCGGCGTAACGCATCGGTAAACGCTTCGCTTCCCCTTATCGTTTCCTCTTGACGGGCTTTATCCCCGAAACTCGAGAGAGCATGTGGACTAACCCATGAAAACGTACTTTTTCCTCCCAGCTTTAAGATTTTTACAACCCACGCGCTTTCATCGTGTACCATACGAGACCGATATCACGACCGAGTTAGCCTCGTAATCGATCGTTACTCGAGGGTAAAATCATTCCAGTCCGATGAAACGTGACCGCCGGTCGAAATCCGCAGAACCGAGACGATCGAACGGTCGAACGATGCCAGTAAAGGGGTTACACGAGGTATAGCCTTCGCCCGTGGTTGCAGACGGTAATACCGTTCGACGGATTCTCCATATCGTTGGCTACGTAGGTATCTCGTCCTCGTGATTTCCAAGTCCCCGCGGACGTCGACGCGTCTGTTTGTCCACGTCTGCCTACACAGGCGGGCCAAGGGACGGAGAGGGCCGCGTCTCGGCCTTCTCCGGGAACCTTCTGCCGTTACAGCTCTTCCGCCACTCGTCTCTCCTCGTCCCACCTCCCCATACATATATGTATGTCCTCCGTTCTCTGCTCTTGCAACCGGTCGACCGGTGGCAGCTTCCACCGGTCCCTTCAGTGTCAGTTGCTTCCGCGTGTTTACCATGTTCGCCCAGGCGTGTTTCCAACCAAACTAACCCGGCCACGCCTCGCTGATCCAACGACACACCGGTAAGCAAAACGCGGAGACTCTCACAGTCCTTCGCTCCTTCCTCCTCCAATTCCCTAAACGCATCAGAAACTCGGAGAAAATCGAAGAAGACGACCCTCCTTAGTTTTACGTGACATCTTTCGCGTCTCTTGATCATTCGATAGGAGAAAGCGATCGTGGCACGGACCAGTTCGCGAGCCACGATTTTCTTGTCTCTTCTTGTTTTTTCTTTCTTTTTTTTTTTTTGAAACCGAAGGTGGCGACACGTTTTATTCTTGAATTCACCGGAATAACATTCCCACGCCGCGAATTTCCTTTTACACCCTGAAAAGTCTTGCGCTGGGTTGTCTCGCGTAGACCACTTGCGGTATTTTCTGGTAACGAGTGATAAAGTTTTATAGGTGCATGATATACGACGGGGTCGCGTTCGTAGTGCGCTACTAGCATGGGCAAAGGTTTCAAGACACCAAGGCGAAGAGAAAAAGAGTGAGGGAGCGTAGGGAGGGAGAGAGAGAGAGAGAGCGAGAGAGCGGGAGAGGCAGGTAGAAGAAGAGTTAGGTGGTCGCGTAATTCGAGTAGAAAGTAGGTGGGTGAGTGGTCGTATAGTGTACTATACACGGGGACTCATAATTTCTGCTCGACGGCACCCTCAAAGACGTAATAACGTAGAGAAACGGTTACCGGTAACCAACCCTCCCTGGTCCGAGCGGTGTCGAGGAGGAAAGCATCTCTTTGATATACTTATATAGCCCTAGCTACGCTTATGTTCACTCGGTATGTACCGACGCTGGAGAAGACTGTCGAGAAACGAAGAGGGATGATAGAAGAGTGCGGATGCTATGGATGGAAGAGGTCGAGTCCACTTTGATTACTTTGGATGACGCAGCGGAAGCGCGTCCTCTGCCTGCCTAGCCTCTTTCTCTCTTTCTCTCTTCTCTCACTCCGTACTTCTTAAACTTCTTTCCCAAAGCATACACAGTTTCGAATATTCCTCCTTCGTCGATTCACCAGACCCTAGATATTTATTTTTTATATCCTTTTGCTTGCGTCCTTCAACTCTGCCTCTATTACTGTCGCCTAACGAAGTGGCTCCTTACTGGTGAACTTCCTAATATCAGGCCCCACAAATGATCGTGATTCAGCTATGTGTCGTGTGTCTAGTTCCTTTGTCCTGGAACCCTCGATACAGTTTCCAACTTTTCATATCGATTTCTTTGTCACACTGAATTCCTTACTTATATTTTGTCGTCCGGCTAACGATGATACAAATTTACTGCTGCTGTCATGATTGCCGTACTAATGAACAATAACATATTAATTGACGCAACGGACAATTCACTATCTAAAATTAATCGAGAGACCAAGACACACATCGGATTCTAACGACAAATCCCTCCTCCCCCTCCTCCTCCTCTTCCTCTTCCCCTCGTCCTAACTATGCATACATTGTTAGCCGTCTGAGCGTGCAAGCTTCGTGACTACCGAAATGGAGATTTGCCCATCCACGGCCGACAGTCCGAATCCTCTGCTTTGGATTATCGTCCGACTACGTGTAACCGTGACCACTTGCGCCGATGAACATTGAGAATGCCCCTGAAAGCAGAGAACCTGTAGCTCTCTCCACTCGTGTCTCACCATCTGATGCCCTTCACTACTATTCTACTTCAATATCCCGGAATATGTAGAATTACCAAGTCGCCAATCTTGGCTGACGATATATTCGTTATTGTTGTTTCATATATTCGTTGTTTTTATGAATCAGTGTCTGAAGAATGTCGATGAAAAGAACTTTTTGATTGGATTCAACAAAATTAATATCATTGATGCAGAGAACTATGAATCAAAGAAAATAGCTGTTATTCTGAATATGATTCGATATGATTGAAATTAGACAAATGATTGATGTATTGATTAACTTTGACCCAACGTTGTTGCGTTACGATGGGTAATGAGGAGTTGGTTGTCATCAGTAATAATGGCTGTCAGAGTTATAGTATATAATGATAATGTCAAATAAATATAATAATCAAATAATCAAATAATCAAATAATCAAATACTACAAAATAAAATAATATACGCGATATAATAATCATATCAAATAAAACATTACCAGCTTTGACATTTCTTTTGCCAGACTTTACCTTGATTTATGAATGCCTCTCCTTTTTCTACTTTGATTTTTTTATTCCGGCCATTTTCCTCTCGTCCCAAGTATATCCATGGTAGCGAGTATTCGATTAACTGTCTCTCATTGGTGATTCATTTTTGTGAGATTATTTGAGCCAAGAGAGCAAGCGGCTAGATTACAGCGAGTCGACTAGTGAGACGGAGATAGAGAACCGAGGGACAACATTCGGTGGTGGTCCTACCGCGTAGGCTCGCGCGGGTTCGCAGTGATTGCCGATGCAAATATACCCCCTTGCTGTCTATAGTGAACTATCGTTCTCTCCGGTCATCTCTCTCTTCTTGTTTCTTTTCTCGCTCTCATATACGTGCGATGGGCGAAGGTCTGTAGCGTATACGGAGAGAATGGGAGGTACGGGGGGGTCGCAGTTTGATTCACGAATGGATGAGAGCTTTCTGCGGCCTGCAACCCCGGGCCCTCATGAATAATGCAGGCCCCGATGTAATTGATCGCCCAATCGGAACGGCCCTTTATTTACTCTCCTTCGCTCGAAGCGTTCACGTATACTCACACTTCCGGTCTTTCTCTCTCTCTCTCTTTGTCTCTGTCCCTTATTCTTTTTCGTTCTCTCTGTCTCCCCCTCTCCTTTTCCCTTTCTCTGGCTCTTTCTCTCTCTCTCTTAGCTATAAGTCATTTTTAACTCCTTTTGAATTTACATTATACCATACGATGTTATTTTTGTAAATTACCAGGGTTTGTCAAATTACTTCATTTATTCCACTTTAGCTCGCTTCAGCATATGAAATAGACGATCAATCTCCCTCTCTGTTTCTTATTTGTTTGTTTATTCAGTTTTTATTACTGGATTTTATTTTTATGTTATTTTTTATGTCTTATATCGACTCAAAGTTTCGAACAGGGTATAATAAATCATACATCTCTCTCTTTCTTTCTCCTTTCCTCTTTTTTATTCATTTTCTTTCATCCTGTTCCATGTCTTTTTTCAATTTGGTGACTAACTTTAAATTTATTCGACATTGCTGAAAAGTTGCTGAAATTTGCTTCCGTTGTCTTCCCTGTCTTCGATACAGTGATTAAATTAGGAATGACGTTTGGATGGAATTCAATAGAGAACGATAAATTAAAAATAATTATTTAAAATATAGTTACGTTTGATACATCAGATTTACACGAAATGCTTATTTTTTTTTGTCCAATATATCATAATTACTATTTCATTGATTATAAGCACAAACTTGGGTGTGGCGATTTTATTTTTCAAAGCTTTTTACCTCCTTAGCTTTTTTCCCCGTTTGGGAACACGTAACGGAGGAAAATCACGCTCTTCGGGACCGAAACCCTTAACGAATCACATACTTTTACCCTGCACTCTATCCTCGCTCTGACGAACTTTTGTAGCTCACGTTTGTTCGGTCGTCGGTCTTGGAAGGGTCTGTTCGGAGCACGAAAACTTATCCAAGTCTCCAGTGTCTTGCCCTTTCTCGCTCTATTTCTCTCTCCCTCTTGTTCGTCTTTCCTGTCTCTTCCCATATATTTGTCTTGCTATACGAGCTTGATAAAAACTTTATTTGCCGTCTCCATTTTTTTTCCTCCGAGGACTGTTTTTCCTCCGAATGCCTCTTGTTCTTTCAGCTCTTACCTTTTTCGAACGTAACCGTTTGTCCTCGTATTTTCAAAAGAAAGTCGACATCCCTTATTGGAGACGAAAGGTACAAGGGTATTCAATGAAAATCCTCCTCCAATGATTCGCACGAACAAAAAACAAAACTACGATTGGTGTGTTTTTGATGATCGAAACGAATATTTTAGATAAAAACGTGTTGTATTTGCAACAGTGACAAAAAATAATTAAATAATACTGCATTAATAATTGTAGCTAAAAATAATTAAATAAAACTGCAAACTGCAAATTCAATAAAACTGCTAACCAATAAAATTAACATTTGCACTATATAAATGAAACAAAGATCCTGTCTAATCTTTTGGTTCCTTAATTTCCATCATAATCCTAATTGTCTCTGACATATTAAAACCAAAAATCTTCAACGTGAATCCAAAAGTAATTTTAAATCATTTTCGACAAATTTCCATAAAAAGAATGAAGCTGGTACACAGTCTTTGTCAAACGATGCAAATTTCACCACCCAGTCAAACGATGCACCACCCAGGCCAACTTTTGTTCTCCATAATGGCTGTGCTTTCTGGACTTTTGTACGTATCAACCGTAAGCTCGGTTGCTAGTTAACTTTGTGCATGTTTGTCCTCGTCCTTTGGGCAAACACAGGAACCCGTGTATTTCTGGGGAAGGTTTGACTCCCCATCAACGTCTCCCACTTTTCTCTTTCTCTCTCTCTCTTTGTGGGCTCGTCACTGCTCGCGTCTGCCACCAGCCCTTCGTAGGGAAGTCAGTGAGGCGGAGTGCGAGATCGGGAGAGCAAAAGAGGCAGTGAAAGAAAGAGAGAGATGGATAGAGAGCCAAAGAGAGAGAGAGAGAGAGAGTGCGTGTGTGCGTATACGCTGCGATAACTTGGAAAATCGTGTCCTATGGTGGCATGTAACGGGAGTATGGTTCGAGGAATCCATTTCATCGAAATTTCAGGCCAACGTAATTTCAAACCGAGTCTTGTGTATAGCTCGGTACCGAACGCGTTGGAGAGGAAAGCGGGCGGATTTAGGGTTATGTGTTGCTGCTTCATAGAGAGAAGCTACCATGACGCTTATACAGAAACGACAGCGCTTGATGTAGTGAGTGAGCGAACGATAAGAGCAAAAGGTTGAAACATCTGATATGAGCGTGTGCGTCTGGATGTTCAGTGCACGTGTATCGGTAGAAGTCTACGTCAGAGAGACAAAGAGAGAGAGAGAGAGAGAGAGAGAGAGTGGGAGATAGAGATGTTCGACGGGTGGTGGCAGCAGCCGCTTCCATCGAGATAATTCAGTTATTCCATGCCCGGGCACCGGTAATTGGCTGCTCGCGTTGGCGGCTCTCGGTATACGGACTAGCGCAGCCCAAGAGCCAACCCTACAAACCAGCCCTCGCGAACTAACCATTCCCGAGGAAACCATGAGGGTGGGATACCGGGTGGGGGCTGCGAGAGAAGCTGCTTTCTAGGCTCCACCGGAGAGACATTATGATGTTGCTCGAGTCAATTTCTCAGTGACGAGGTTAATGGCTACTTCCGACGAGAATAATTGTCCTTTTCTTTTTTCGTTTTTTCGTTTTTTTTTTTTTTACTTCTTTTCGATACCATTGAACGGCGCGGTTTCACCTCGAGTATCGTACGAAAAAATCAACGTGAATAAATACACTCTCAAGAGAAAACTGAATTTACTTGTGCCCCCTTCGAAATGGAAGGCAAATTTTAACGTATCGTTTGTATCAGGTTATATTGGATATCATAGACAATTTCCGGTATTTTGTTTCATACATATGGAGACCCGAGGACTTATTATTTTTTAGACTTTTCAAAGTAACAAATGGGTTGTTTATATATATATATATATATATATAAGTGAGTAACGACTAAGATTATCTAACGTATACTTAACCCTTTGCGGTTGGGATATTTAATTTAATTTAATTTAATTAAGTTCAATTTTATTTTATTTTATTTTATTTTGTTTATTTTATTTAAGTTAATTTCTCCGAACAAGCATAAATCGTTTCCTCGTAAGTCGACCGGAAATGTTTAATCGCAAGGTAATTATTTTTGATATTAATGAATGAATTTTGATCGACTTCTACGACGATTTAAAAATGTCCCCGCTACGGACATCGACCGCGAAGGGTTCAAAGTCTTTGAAATTTAAATATTCGTACACACCGTTGGTATTTTACTCACACAAGCTGGCATTGGTGATGACGATGAATGTATCGACACAAATTAGTCAATTCTTCGGATAAACTCGAATATTAATAGCTTACGAATGCTTTCTTGTTTGATTTGTATTTTGTCGATTTGTATGACGTCATTTTTCATCGAGATTAACTACGAAGATACGAAAATTCTGCTTTTCTACGTACGCGTGTATGATTTTCTGTGCGCGTGTATGAAAACGTTGGTAAATGCGCTTTCACGGGATTCGTTTTATGGAAAGTATGCTCTTAGAATTCCGTTGCCTGGTTTCGCACCACGAAGTTCGGTTTGGCATCCCCCTCGGTCTTTTTTCCTTTTGTACGCTTTGGAAAGCATCTTTCTCTCTCTCTCCCTCTCTCTCTCTCTCTCTCTCTCTCTCTCTCTCTCTCTCTCTCTCTCTCATCCTTTTCCACTTTCTCCGTTCTCCGTTGTTTCCTTCGCTTTCTTTCTGCGACAATAATGTCCCTGATGTCTCTTACCTACCCCCTTTCTCTCGCCCTTTCTGTCCCTATCCATGCAAAGTTGCCTTTTAGAGCGAAGCGTCAGGCGGGGCCCGTCGTTACATCCGGAAAACAAATGCTAAGTGTTTCCTCGGTTATCGAGGAGCAGCGCGAAAGTTGAGACAACCGAGCGTCAGATGGTTTGGGAATGCTGGGGCGCCATCCAGATACGAAAAGCAGCGCAAGAAATTTGTAGAAAAAAAAAAAAACTTTAAGATGTCCGGTGGCCAGATTTTTTTTTTTTAAACAAGAAGCGATTAAAAAAAGCGTTATATTTAATAAAACGAGGAAAAAGTTGCTCGAGGGAATGACGAAAACGTTCCTAGCCACATCGAAATTTCAAAATCTAATTTCTCCCACACTATTGAACCGCTTTGCATGAAATTTATTGTGTATATGCAGGATTGTGTATATTCCGAAAAATCGATATACTTTTTGACTTGGCACTTGGCACTTGTTCACTGCGCTAATTCGGAACCTCCGTCGCTACGATAGCTACCGTAAGCTGCAGCAGAGAAAAATGTCCAAAAAGTATTCTAGAATGCGTTTTTCCTATTTTCCCAGTCTAATTTTGCCCTTTCGGCAAAAACTCGGGCATATTCGTAATCAGCGGAAAATTTCCGATCAAATACACCCTTTTAATACTCAAAAAACGGAAAAAAAATTTTTTCGACC
>JAPYZI010001606.1:0-30529 GCA_030523105.1 Ophioninae sp. A BG-2022a
CCCCCCCCCTCTCTCTCTCTCTCTCTCTCTCTCTCTCTCTCTCTCTCTCTCTCTCTCTCTCTCTCTCTCTCTCTCTCTCTCCGTCTCAACGAGAGTACATCCACGTCTGCGACTATTGTACGTCTACGAGGCGAGCTATACGCGGAAAGCAATGTTTCCCCGTATACGAGGCACCAGCCACGAATCTGATACCCATCGAACAGTGGAAGGGCGGAGTGGGGGGGAGGGGGGTGTCTATATATCACGTCGTCGACGATGAATCGATCTGTCATCCCGTTTCAAAACTTCAATTCCACCTTCGTCTGCTTAAGGCGGTGAAATACATCGCAAATTTGGGAAATTCATTTTTTGTTTGGGTTTGTTTGGGTTTGGGTGGGTTTGGGTGGGGGTGTCTATATATCGCGCCGTCGACGATGAATCGATCTGTCATCGCTTTTCGAAACTTCAATTCAACCTTCACCTGCTTAAGGCGGTGAAATACATCGCAAATTTGGGAAATTCATTTTTTGTTTGGGTTTGTTTGGGTTTGGGTGGGCTTAAGTGGGTTTCACAATTTCATTTCGTGTTTTATCGTCCCATCTATTTTTATTTTATTTTTTATTCCATTTTTTTTTTATTTTATTGATTTAATTGAATATTGGATTAAAATAAGGACCAAGGTTAATGAACAGACGCGCGGAATTCTCGAATATCATAAAAATCGAATTTGAGTAGTTATTGCGATATCGGTCTAAAATTGGTGATACAGGATACAAATTTTGTGCAATTGTATGTATCGGGCGGAGTAACTTGATCCTGCAACCACAGGCAATTGCTCCCTTTGTTATATTCCGCTCAATACTGCGTATTGTTATAGATTTTTTGTTTGGGTTACTCTGTATTGTTATAGATATATAAAATACAATAGTTATCAAGTTCTGTTGTTAAGGCTTGTTTTGTATAACATTGTTCGAAATATTTTATTATATTTATTTACTTTCCGAAAATCATATTAATTTCATTTATCAATTTCAAAATTGTATCAATTTCAAAATTGTATCAATTTCAAAACTGCATACATTTCAAAATTGCATCAATTTCAAAATTGTATCAATTTCAAAATTGTATCAATTTCAAAATTGCATCAATTACAAAATTGTATCAATTTCAAAATCGTATCAATTTCAAAATTGTATCAATTTCAAAATCGTGTCAATTTCAAAATCGCGTAAATTTCAAAATTGTATCAATTTCAAAATTGTATCAATTTCAAAATTGCATCAATTACAAAATTGTATCAATTTTAAAATTGTATCAATTTCAAAACTGCATAAATTTCAAAATTGCATCAATTGTCAAAATTGCATAAATTTCAAAAATTGCGTCAGTTGTCAAGATTGTGCCAATTGTCAACATTCTGTCGATTTACAAAATTGTGTCAATTCTCAAAATTGTGTAATTTCAATCAGTCCTTTGAACGACGAAGATTTATTTTTATTTTTTTTTTTTTTAACTTTTCGCAATAGCCTAACCCCTTAAACACGTCGCAGCATCCGTATTCCCGTAAGAAGTTTGGTGAAGCGTAACGTCAAGAATAGCGGGAGAAACACGAGGGATATTAGGTACAGAAAATACCGTCTGAATCCGTAGCCCCAAGGGTGGGATTGCCACAACTCGCACGCTTCCCAAATTCAATCGCTCCTCGTTCGGATCGTCCGTGTTCTCGCGCGGTGACAAATCGCTTTCCCCGGAGTGTTTCCATAGCCTAGAGACGCCCGAAAAACGAAAAAACGAACTCCCTTTCGCTTCGTGAAATAACGTTGAATAAAAGTCTCGAGCGTGTCACCGTTTTTTTTTTTTTTAATTTTATTTTTTTTTTATCTCATCGGCTCGCCAAATTTTCCAAGTTCGTTTTTTCTTGATATTTGAATATTTAATCAGAAATGTTTGATGTATATTAAAAATAGACATTAATAATTAATAAATAAATAATAATTATGAGTGATAGTAATAATATAAATAATAATTTTAATAATTTAATAATTACAATAACTGTGAAAATTATATTAATCATAATTTTAATAATGTACTAATTACAATAATTGTAAAAATTACATTAATCATAATTTTAATAATTTAATAATTACAATAATTGTACAAATTATATTAATAATAATTGTAATAATTTAATAATTACAATAATTATAAAAATCATATTAATAATAATTTAAATAATTTAATAATTACAATAATTGTAAAAATTATATTAATAATAATTTTAATAATTAAAAATTTCCAATAATTGTAAAAATTATATTGATCATAATTTTAATAATTTAAAAATTTCAATAATTGTAAAAATTATATAAATAATAATTTTAATAATTAAAAAATTCCAATAATTATAAAAACTATATTAATAATAATTTTCATAATAATTAAAAAATAAAAATAATGGATAATTAAATAAATAATAAATAATGAATAAAATCCCATAATTTAAATAATACTGATAAGAGATCGCGGACCCGTCCTCTTTGCATGAATCAGCCTGTACGTCGTGTACGTCAGATGGGAGCGTATAGTGCGTGGATAGATTGCGGAGAGTCGAGAACACGGAGAAGCAAGTAAGTTCGAGATGACGGAGCGAGGTCAGAGGATAACACGGGTCCCGACCAACGGGGCTTGATGGCGATCTCCCTTTGACACGAATACGTTTATGCGATCGCTTGGCCTCTCAGTTTTCTAACCCCGTCCTCGCCCTTCCAGCCTTCTCGGGCTTCTTTGCCCCAAATGTGGACACTGCGCACCTTTGCGGTTATCTTTTCTCGTTAATATTATTTCCCGCGTGATTTTCTCGCGCCACCTTCGAACGGCGAAAACATTTTTTCGAGACTTAGTGTAAAAAAAAAAAAAAAAAAAAATATTTATCACACAAAAAAAAATGATTAGCAAATAAAATTTAATGCGAAAGAAAATTTATCGAATAAATAATGTTCCATAATAATACAAATTAATAATAAATGAATATATAATATAATTTATAATAATAATAAAATTAATAATTATTATTATATTATTGTTATTTAATTGTATCAATATAATAATGTAATTAAATTTGTCAAATAATATAAAATTAATACACAAAAATGACATTATTGTCATTTAATTATATTAATATAGCAATACAATATAATAATATAAAATTCGTTTTATAAATATAATTAAACGTTAAATAACGAGAATATAATTAAATTGCAATATTTAACTGACAAATAAAATTTATTCTACGAATAATATTAATTTGCAGATAAAAATCATTGCGTTAAAAAAAATGACTGATAAATAAAATTCAGTGCGTAAAAAATTAACTGACGAGTATTGCAATAAAATTTAATGGATAAATAAAATAGTTTAACACGTGTGATTGACCGATAAATAATATTTCTTAATGTTGTTTAAGATTTGTGTCTTTATTACGAATTTTAGGAAATAATGGCAGAATCAGAACGGACTGGAGGAGTGGGGGGAGGGGGAAAGAGAGAGTAAGAAAATTGGCTGATACAGTCTTCCCTCATAGTCATTCGATATCCTCGTTATAACTTTTGTTTTCGAGCGTACGTTGGTGAAAATTCAACGACGTCGTATGTTGATGAAGGACTAAGGAGGTTGAAGGGAGAGGAGTGGGGGGGAAGAGAACGAGGGTAGGAAGAAGCGCACAATTAAATGGCTCTGTAAGTTATCTTCAAAGTTTTGAAACTTTCCGATGGTTTCGGGAAGAGATCCCCGGCTGGGGATGCCGAGCCTGCAAACAACTTTGATTAAATATCTCCTTTGGCGAAGAATGAAATGAATGTGGATAATCCGCGTTTGATTGTCTTCGCTCTGCGAGGTACGGGCGAGGATATCCAGAGGAAGTAGATATCTTCGTCTCTTCGCCCTTGCCTCGCTACGTTTTATTTGATATTTTAAAAATTATTTTATTATCAATTATTTTAATTTCAATTATTGAAATTGCTTGTTCAATAATAGCTTGGAAGTTAGTGGGATTCGAATCGCAGGATCTCGTGGAGGAAACGCTTCGATAATTAAATCCTTATTTTGGAAGAACTGATTTTTTGAAGGACGGGAAGGACTGATTTTTGAAGGTTTGATTTTGGGAGGACTGATTTTTGAAGGACTGATTTTTGAAGGGCTGATTTTTGAAGGACTGATTTTGGGAGGACTGATTTTTGAAGGACTGATTTTTGAAGGGCTGATTTTTGAAGGACTGATTTTGGGAGGACTGATTTTTGAAGGACTGATGTTTGAAGGACTGATTTTTGAAGGACTGATTTTTGAAGGACTGATTTTTGAAGGACTGATTTTTGAAGGACTGATTTTTGAAGGACTGATTTTTGAAGGGCTGATTTTTGAAGAACTAATTTTTGAAGGACTGATTTTGGGAAAACTGATTTTTGAAGGATTGATTTTTGAAGGACTGATTTTTGAAGGACTGATTTTTGAAGGACTGATTTTTGAAGGACTGATTTTTGAAGAACTGATTTTTGAAGGACTGATTTTTGAAGGACTGATTTTTAAAGGGCTGATTTTTGAAGAACTAATTTTTGAAGGACTGATTTATGAAGAACTGATTTTTGAAGGATTGATATTTAAAGGACTGATTTTTGAATGACCGATTTTTGAAGAACTGATTTATGAAGAACTAATTTTTGAAGGACTGATATTTAAAGGACTGATTTTTGAATGACTGATTTTTGAATGACTGATTTTTGAAGAACTGATTTATGAAGAACTAATTTTTGAAGGACTGATATTTAAAGGACTGATTTTTGAATGACTGATTTTTGAAGAACTGATTTATGAAGAACTGATTTATGAAGAACTGATTTATGAAGGACTGATTTTTGAAGAACTAATTTTTGAAGAACTAATTTTTAAAGGACTAATTTTTGAAGAACTGATTTATGAAGAACTGATTTTTAAAGGACTGATATTTAAAGGACTGACTTTTGAATGGCTGATTTTTGAAGAATTGATTTTTGGAGGACTGATTTTTTCTCGGGAGAACCGGATGTTCCCAACGGGACGAATGTTTGAGATTGGTCGATTCGGAGTGAAACGGTCCATAGAGATGGAGAAGCGCGGATAGAGAGGATAGTGAACGCAGGCGTATATTTCTACGGTCGAACCGCGAGAGATTGACAGAGAGAGAGAGAGAGAGACAGAGAGAGAGGTTGTCGTTCGCAAAGTGACTATGGAACAAAGGGTTGAGCCTTCTCTCAGCGAGCGCGCGCAGTAATTATTATGCTCTTTGACGATACGGCGTCCCCCCGCGCGGGGCCGTTGATGCTGCTACAGCTCGCTGTCTGTCAACGCGGTTTACACGCGTTGTACGTATCATCCATCCGACGTATCTACTCTCCGACTCCGCGCAGTGGGAATCGATACTTGTAAAATCTCGGTGAATCTCGACTCTCTCTCTCTCTCTCTTGGTGTACGTACGTATATAAACGTGATGTGAACGCCCGCGCGCATTTTGCATGGCCGATCCCCAGCTTGGAGCGTACACCACTCGCAGCGCGAAAAAATCTCGATTTCTTTATTTTTCCACTTTTTATTATATTTTATAAAGTTTTTCGTTTATCCGTTTTCGTCTTCTTTGCTTCCTGTTGTAATTGGTGAGATAATAGATTTTTTTCTTTATTGCTGCTTCTTCTTTTCTTCTCAATAACGTCGTTCTCTCTTTTCTTCTTTTTTCCTTCCTTTCTTCGATATTTCTTCTTTAGCTTCAATCCTCCAATGCTTCTTTCCTCTTTTCTTCTTCTTCTTCTTCTTCTTCTTCTTTGCTCGTAAATATTTTCCTCTCGTTTCCTCGTCCCTTCTTTTATTTTCCTTCCTTCCTATTTTCCTTTTCTTCTTTTCTTCGTTTCTTCAATATTTTTTTTTTCTTCGTTTCTTCGGGTTGATATATTTTCTTTTTCTTTCCTTGTCTCAACTCGTACTTTCATTCCATCCACCATTGATTTCTTCCTTATTTCTCTTTTCTCGATTTCTTCTTCATTTCTTCTTTCTCTTTTCGATCTTTTCCCATTTTTGGCTTCCGAGCTACCCGAACCGTTTGAGACCCCCACCTTAGTTATTTTATTTTAGTTCGAGCAGTACGAAAATGCTCATCGAAATTTAACGGCTCTGAAATCACGTGATTTATTTTTTATTTTTTTGTGCATCCGCCATTATGTACATATATGTACAAAAGTATATGAAAATTCCGCAGTCGTACAGCGAAATATGTGATATCCGAAGGAGAAGCAAACGAGGCATGGAAGACGATACTACGAGTTCATGAAAGCAAGGGAAATCTCGATTCCACAGGAATGACAATAGACTGTTAGATAATGACTCCTCAGCCCCCCCCCCCCCCGCCCCTCCCACCGCGGCCTGGTTCGAGCCACCCTCGAAAACCTTCCATACCTTTTCCTCTCCATCTCGATCTCTCTCTCTCTCTTTCTCGCCGTCTCTCTCTCTCTTTACACTCCCAGCAAAATATTCCAACGTTCTACAGGCTGTCACATGCGAAAAAACCGTTAGAAAGGATCGTCGATTTCACACCCAAATAATAAATATTCTTGTCCATTTTAACTTTATCATTGAAAATGATAATTCGATTGTTTTTGTTGACTTTAATCCGTTTAACCTACAATGACGGGTATAGCCCGCGTACGATGGTCGGGCTAGAAATGAATATTACGGGCTTAGCCCGTGTAAGGGCGCTGCCTGTCATGTTTACGATCGCCCGGATTAGTGTGTTACACCAGTCGTGCAAATGTTCCGAACGCTCCGCGAACTCGTATACAATTTCGGGTCGACATATTCGGATCTAAATCGTAGGTTAAGAGGTTATGCTGGCATTCGCTAAATTTTTCACGTATTTCAAAAATCCTGATTCTCCAAGAGCGTATGGGTCTTACCTTTGAGAATCATTTTGATTTTGTTTTTCCCGATATTTACACCGTGAGAGAGAACTCCGGAAACGCGGCAATTTGTTTTGTTTTTTGTTTTGTTTTTAATCATCGGAATATTAATGTAGACGATGGACAATTTGCGTGAAATAAAAACGTTTATATATTTTTATAGAACAATTAAAATATGAAAGAAAACATATTTAAAGATTGAAAGTTTTATGTGGATTAGACGAGGTGTATTGATAGTACGAACGACGAACGATATTCTCCCGATGAATCACGTGTGAACGCTCGCAGACGTTGGAGGGCGTTCGAAGCGCCCCTATTCTTTAGCAGGAAGTAACCCAACCGCACGGGGCTGAAGGCAGGACGGAGAAGTGAATCGCGGATGGACGAAGCGTCCACTTAACGCTAATGCCCCTTTTATTGGTCAAGATTGTCGAGTGCTCGAGCTGGAATTCTCTTCCCCTCGTCAATCCAAATCCGCGTGACGTCGATAGTCCATGACTCTCTCCTGTGGGCGATCGCTTTGCCCTCTACAAAAACGCCTACCATCGAACCCCGCACCCGAAAAACGTTTCGTCGTTATTCTCGTTTCTCACTATCGAATATTTATACTTTGAAACCGATTTTGATTATTTTTTAAGGCTCGAAGACCGTTCACAAAATTTTCAAAAAATCGATTACTTTTTTTCTCGTTAAATTGACAGTTTAATTTCTTAAGAATATTGGGTCCAATTTTTTAGGAAAAACATTAATTTTTCATCGATGGTACGTTCGTGTTCAAAGGTCATTTCCGGCGTCATCACCTCGAGTCTCCCGTCCGAACGTCGATTTCGATTCGCGATGACAAAACGTCCGTCGCATCGTCTGAAAAAAAAAAAAAACCTTCGGCCGGTCAGTCTCGCGTTGTTCCTTTTTCTTCTCATTTTTTCGGCAGATTAAACTTTCGGCGGGATGTTCCACGCGCGTTGTGGGAACGAGAAGGAGCGAATGTCCATTTAATAAAAAAAAAAAAAATGGTCGAGATAGAGAAAAATGGTCGTCATAAAAAAAAGACTGGTGTATGGTAGCCGTTCCGTGAAACGTATCGAACTCTCTCTCTCTTTTCCTCCCCGCTCTTTCCACGCAAGAGATAAAAAGTGAATGAGGCAAAAAATCCTTTTTTTAACGGGAAAATGAACGCGGGCGTACGTATAATCCGGATGAAGCTTAGCGCATGAAAGCGCTCGAAATCGGTGACGCGAACGTCGCTGAAAGAGAGAGGCTACAAGCCGGAAATTCGCAAAACGAAAAATGCAAAAAAAATTATTGGCGTTTCGCAGCCTCCCAACGCCCATCTGTTCCTGTTTTTTCCTGCCTGACTCGACCCAGATTTAAATCCATATATATATATATGCACGCGGGTGATAAAGAAAACACGTTGGTTGCGTGGAGCACTGTGTTTATTACAAAATATTCGCAGCTGCTGCATCTCGCCTCCGATTTCACAAAGTTCACACGCGAAAAATGCAGATTTTCATCGCTGTTTCTTTTTTTCCGTTTGTTTCTGTTGCTTCGTCGCTTATACTGTCTCTTATTTGCGTTATCCATGGCGGGATATCAACGCACACCTCGTGGGCGAAAAAAAAAAACTCGCAAAATCATTCGTTACGTGGAAGAATAAACTTGACGTTTCGTATCAATATTAATCTTAATTAATAATCGTTCGTTGAATTTGTTCTCGCTTCGCGGACAGATTCAACGGCGTGGTGAAAATTAAGTGAAAAAAAAAACAAACGAATA
This sequence comes from Ophioninae sp. A BG-2022a, assembly GCA_030523105.1. Taxonomy (NCBI): domain Eukaryota; kingdom Metazoa; phylum Arthropoda; class Insecta; order Hymenoptera; family Ichneumonidae; species Ophioninae sp. A BG-2022a. The sequence continues at coordinate 8,730 of JAPYZI010001606.1, forward strand.
AAAAAATGTGTAAAAATAAACGAAACGAACAAAAATGGATAAGCGGAATCTTCCGATGGTTATGTTTGGAAGTAATCGATCGTTCCACCCGACACATGCCGAATCACTGAGCACGTGAACATCAGTCGACGATTATGGAGTTACGATCGCTTTGACGATACGACCATTTGCCGTTGATCATTCGTATCCAAAGTTCGGTGAGATCATTCTGTTATTCTTGTTTGTTGCTTTCTTCTTCTTTGTTCCTCTTTTTTTTTTCATTGGTGAGACGCTGGACAGAGCGGGGAATTTAGGCGTTCTCAGTCGCCGGTCTCTTCTTGTTCTGCACATAACGAACAAACGATTTTATTATTTAATCTTTTCTTTCTAAAGTATAGAAAAGTAAGCTTCGAATCTTCAATGAGAACCGAGTTTTCTATTAGAAACGCAAAACTCCGAATTCCACTGACCCGTTGAAATACTTTTCCAACTATTTTTTTTTTATTATACCAATACGACGTAATATCAATGTTGTCGAAATATTGCTTGTGAATTTTACAAGGACTTTTTGTTGCGACGTTTCATTAAAACATAATATATTAAAAGATAATATATTATTGTTATTAATAATATTATTAGTTTTTCTTTGTTTCATAATTTTAGTAAAATAATAATGAGAATATTCTGTGTAATATTAATGGCGTATAAATTATGTGACATTTACTGTAATAATTGTAATCTTTCATGATTCGATGTAATTCAATGAACTTTTTTCATTGTGTCAATACGTTACTATGTAATACTTAATAATACAATATTCAACACGACTATACGCGATACAAATAAATAAAATTCGATAATGCTCGTACTGAATGTTTAGTCCATATTTTTTGTTTCCTCTTTTTTTCAAGTATGATTGAGAAGTAATTCAATAGTTGATATGTGGGGCGCGCGATGGTGAAATTACGTTTTGTTTCGTGGTCTTCACGTCAGCGGTCGATGCTCTCGTTTTCGATCGTTCCTGCTCTAGCTGAGCGTGGAGCGTGGTTACCTCGAGCGTTAATTCCTCCCGGATCTCTTGCAGTTTGGTAACCTCTGCCAATATCGACGCTTTATCCTTCACTGCAAGTAAACACGAATAATTGAATGCATCGCCGATCGTTATAATTCTAATATCAATAATTTTGATATAATTTTAGCCAGGAGAAGTCAACAAAAACTTGAAAGTGAACAACTCGTCAACAAAAATTTCTAGAACAAAGGGATTGAACAATAAATTGAAGATTGGACCGATAATCAAAAATACTCACTCTCTCCATGGGAGAGTATCTGATAAAGCTTTCGATTTCTGTTCTTGACATGATTCAATTCGTCCTTCAGGGATTCGACCTCGATTCTGAGCTGTGCGATCTGCTCGTCTCGTTTTTCCACCTCTACCTTGAGCTGGGCGGAGGTAATATCGTCGTCGAGTTGATTAAACCTCGACTTCAACATGTCCTTCTCTTTGCCCTTGGTTATCTCGTTCTTAGTCTCTCTGTCGACTCTCTCGAAGAATTGCGTGTCGGACTCTGAACGACAAGGATGCGATCCATCAGCCCAGGTAACGGAAAGTCATTCGATCGTAGAGAAAACAATATACGTAAAGTTTGGGGTTAACGAGACTACCTCTAGTTTTGCAGTCTCTGTTCTCCGGGCTTACGACTGAATTCGATTCGTCGACTTGGGCAGGAGCGCCCAGATTGTTGAATTCTTCCAGCGACATGGTGGCCTTCTTGGACTTTTTTCCACCCTGAGACTTCTTCGAATCGTCCTGGTCTTTCGAAGCTCCGCCGTTCTCGCCTTGAGCCTCGTACGCCAATTTCGACAATAATATCGCCTGATGCAGTTCTTGTTCGTAGGTCTCCTCGATGGCCTTAAAGAAAATTTGAGTTAGATTCTTCCGCTTCTGTGCGGGTCACCTACGTCCGGTCGGATATCTCAGCGGAACATCTCGGAAACACGTACCATTGTGTCTTTTTGCTTCCACTGTTCCCATTGTTGATTCTCGCTGTTACTTTTCTTCTTCTTGTTCTATAACATTGTGCGATGTGACTGACGTGTAGTTTCCGATAAAAGTCTTGCGATTTGAATATTAACGAGTCAGGGAGGTCGTGCGAGAAGAGTAAAAATAATTAATAAGGTACACGGCGAGTGAATATTCTGAAAATAATATTCTCCAGGCTGAAAAAATGGCCTAAATGTATGATAAATCATAATGAATCAATGTTAACGACAACATTAAATATATGAGAATAAAATAAATATTGTTTCTTTTGTACGTTAAATTAATATCTTCAATATACTATGATACTAAATGTTACGATATTTAGGGAGAATTCATACGATGTAAAAAGACAATGAAACTCGAATTGATAAATCAAAAATATATTGAATTCTTTACCGGCCTGATGTGTATCGGTAAAAACAGTAAAGAAAAATTGTATCATAAAATACGATAAAATAGCAATCTGTGTGTGAAAAAAATGTCTGAAAAATGCATTTACGATTTTCATAGACTGGACGAGTACAGATACGATTCGAATTTTCCCGCCGATATTCCTCGTTGCTGATTGTCGTTTATTGGTGTACAAAGCATGAAAAGGGGGGTGTTTGACAGAAAAAAAAAAAAACATCATACGACCTACCTTATTCGGCTTTTTCTTGTCGTCCTTTTTAGGCTGTTGTTTCTGTTTGTCATTTTTGTTGGCCTTGGGGTTCGATTTGCCGGCAGTTGTTGGTTTTTGCACTTTTTTAGGCTTGCAATCGTCGTCATCGATACTGAGCACGGCAAATCGCGAAGGAACGGCGGTCGCCATTATTATTGCAATATCGTGAATTCGCAATAATCGACGCGATATACACGTGTGTGCGTGACGACACGCACATACACGCACGCACAGCTAGCCGCACGAGCGAGCGAGCGGAAACTTCCGGTCGGTACTCTGACAAACTCGATATATTCTGAACGTTTCTCAGACGCGTCTCGTGGCTCTGGAACAAAAATGAACGTGTCGATGAAGCAACTGGATATTCGATTCGACTCGCTACGACCGCGTATTCTTTGCAATTAGGAAAAAGTTTCGGCTTCGGCGAAACGATAGAACAAGCCGGAAGTGAGAGATGTTTGTGCAACGCGGACGGTGGCGCCACGGTGTGCCTCGCGCGGCCTTCTGCGACAGCTTTCGACTCGACAACACAGTGCTGCCAATCGTCCAACGGACAAAACAAAAAATATACGTATATCGTTTGTTAATTCGACACGAAAAATGCGGCCACCGAACGTTCATTCTTACTTCGCGAATATACAAGAGACGAAACAGTGGTGCACGTCGCAATAAAAGTCAGCGACTAAACTATTAAATCTATTTTAATCCGAATTCACGCCTGTTTTTTTCTATATTTTTATATAAATCCACGAGTCATCGAAGAATGTCTACGAAATTAAAGACGCCTGAGTTCCCGGCGTTCATTCTCGCCGATCACGAATATTTCCTCGTAGTTTCAGATCGCTGTCGCAATTTCCCGCGCGAAGCATTAGACCTAACCTACAAGAAAAAAAATAATTCCGTGGATCAAACGAAAAAAAATCGAGTATCACGATACTACGCACAATTACAGCGTTTATATGCGACGGGCACGTGACCGATCGTTTTTTTTCTTCCTCTCGTTCATTGTAAACACTCGAGGGAGGTTCAATGGCCCACAGTCAGAGCGCGAAAAGCTCCGCGACAGTGAAAAACTTGGCGCGTGCTATTCGCCCACGAAACGAACGACAGAAGACAAAGCGACAGGGCGGGAAAGCGTACTGTAGGGAGAAAAGAGAGGCGCACTGTAGAATCAGCGAATGCGCGCAATGAGAAATATCACCTATTTTGTCTTTCGGGGAGCGACGTTGCCCGCAATGTGCGACGATTGGTAGCACTGAACAATCGAAAATCGTGAAATACTCCGTCGCACGCACACAATATACTCTCTCACACACATTCGAAGCGTATCAGTGTGGGGCAATGGCGGAGAAGGAAGTATTCTCATTCGGCATTACGAGTCAACGTACATACATATACGAATATCTACAAAGCCCGTAGGTATCTGTCCATTGGACGAAGACCCCGATGCATGTCGGGTAAACTGGCCAATGTGTACGTAGACGTACGTACGTAGTACAGTAGGCGAAACAAGAAAGAAAAAAAAAAGGGAAAGACTAATATATCACGTTGTGTCTCGAGTAGCCGATTTGTGTGGGGACCATAGAGAGTGCGATAGCAGAGTGTGTTGGGGGATTTTTGCGTTAAAACGTAACAATCGAGGATCCATGCTCGTGCCCGTGTGTGTATATGCGTGAGATATGTGCTCGTGTTGTTTTGCTTTTCTTTCCTTTTTTTTCTCGTTCCCTCTCTCGTTGCCCTTTTCGATGGGGAGTGATAAGAGTTCTCTTCGGGAGTGATACTCGCGCGCGGGCTCGTTAAAGTGCAAACGCGGGAGGAGGTGTCTGTATACGTCCTGGGACGCTCGCCAACTTCGACGGGAGCGTCGAGAGAGCGAGTTCTCTGCGTCTCCGTGTGCACGAGTGTGTTTGTGTACTCGCGCGCGCGCGCGCGCGCGTATGCACGCATACACATATGCGCAAGTGTGTTTGTACGTGCGCGCAGCGACGGCGGGCAACGGGAGAATAGTGCATCGGTGGCCTACCAGCGACCCTCTGCTACACCAATACATATTCCGGCTTATAAAATGCGCCTTGCGCATCCGCGGAATTTCTTCCCAGAGTCAAAATAACGAGTGCTCGAAGAATAGCCGATCGGACGTCCTCCGTAGTGAGGAGGAATAAGAAAACGAAGGAAAAGAAGAAAAAGAAAGGAAAGGACGAGTGACGCGCCGTGTTTCTCCTCAGTTTCTCTCTCCCTCCTCCCGCGCTCTCCTTCTCTCTCTCTCTCTCTCTCTCTCTCTCTCTCTCTTTTCTTTCTGCTTCCCGCTAATCGTGATAGGCCTCCGGTACTGGCGATCTTTTTCAACCAGTGGATCACGCAGGTTACTACTTTCCGTGAAACTCGCTCAACCCACTTCTCTCCTTCTCGTTCTCTCACGAGACGCGGGCTTACGGCGATCAGAGTAGCCGAAAAGTTAAAACGAAAAAAAAAAGTACACGGGAAGACATTCTAACCCCTCGAGTGTAGCAAATCGACGTCGAAGAGACGGAATTCCGTTCGGGCACTCGCATCTCATTGCCTCGGGACTCGCTCGAACGACTCGTGCCGCAGCGCCGTTCCGAGGACGGCGATGCTTCTTTGGACATTCGTCGTTGAGCCGCTGTCTCCTAACTGCTGAAAAACTGGCACCCGGGAGCCGGTCTATCCAGGTACGCACCTCGCGATACCCTTTCCGCCGCTTTTATCCCGACCCAGCGATCAGTCGGATGATTAAAACTTTTCTACGCAGAGAGACTCCGGACGCAACTCCGGGGCACATTCTTTTTTATGAGCCAGCGAATCTGAGCGCCGAGCCAAGATGTGCGAACAAACGGAAATAAATTATCTGGACGGCGACGTGGTTTGGGTAAAGCTCGGCGCCTGCTGGTGGCCGGGCCAAGTCACCGGCTTTCACAATTTACCAGAGGACATACAGATAGAATTTCAAAAGAAACCGCTCATTGCCGCGGTCAAGTTTTTTCAGGAGGACACTTAGTGAGTATACGATAGGCGCCACTGCCGTCCCTTTAACGTTACGAACAACCACTCATACTTGCTGCGTTATTTATTTCAGCGAATTCGTAAAGAACCTCCATCAGATCTACAAGTACAATTGCACACAGAAGGATGACTTTATCAGAAAAGGACTGGGTAAGTTTTATCGAGCGCGATAACTTACGGAGATATAAATTAAGAGGAAAGAAAGAGTTTAATCGCAACTATCTATACGTGTTTACTGGAAGTGTGGTGAAGCCTAAAAAAATAAATATAAAAATATTCTGATTTAATATTCGATTTAATTCTGATAATGTTTTTTCTCTAATCGGTAAATGTTAATTATTACGGCGCTCTAAATGGTCTCTTTTACCAATGTAATATTCGAAGAAAATCTTTACTTTAAGGAATATAAGTAGGTTTGATTGACTCGCGTTGCTTTGCTTGCAGACAAATACCGAACGAAGAGCAAGGACGGTTCCAGTTACATGGACAAGTTTCCTGGTGACGTTGAAATGGCCGAGAAATTGACAGGCGGCGATCCCGACATACTGACGAGCGAGAAATTCTGTCGCGAAGAGAAGCCGGACATATCGGCGCTTTTCGGTGAGAAAAAGATTCCGAAAAAGAAGCGGGACCGTGACGAGATGAACAGACGAAGCGACGGAAGTATGGGAACGAGGAAGATAACGCATCCGCGTTTCTTGCGCGAAAGCGACCACGAGATACGAATACGTCAGCAACCGAGCAGCCTGCCGAGTACGCCAAAAACACCGAGCACCGATTCTCCCCAATTCTCGTGTAATCTGTGCAGCTTCACGACGACGCGAGTGAACGTGATCATTTGTCACAGAAAGAGTCATTGCTCCGGCGGCGGGTTGGAGAGTCCATTGGCCCGCGGTAGAATCGTGAATTACGCGCAGCCGAAAAGCGCGAGCAGGCCCTCCCTGCCCGCGGATACGCAAAAGAGAAAATACGTTAGAAAAACGAAGAGCTTGTCGAGCAAAGGAAAAACCGAGCGTGAGAGCGAGCCCGTAAAGCGCAAGCTCGCGAAACAAACCGACAAAACAGTCGCGAAAAAGAAGAAAACCGATCCGGAATTGCGGGAAAAGCTTCTGGCCGATTGGGACGACGAGACCGACGAGGACATGGATCTTGATCTCAACAAATCCACCGATACAGTCTCGATCGACGGTTCTTCAGTGGGAAATAATTTTGCACCTCCGAACAACAGCTCGGACAATACCGAAGAGAAGGAGGACGACAGTGCCGAGTTGATAAACGCTTCGGAAAAATTGTTGAGAGAAACGGAACAATTGGCTACGTTACACGTTGACGATTCGTCATCCCGGGCTTCGCGTCACTCGAGCAACAAGCACCATGACGATCTCGACTCGGAAACCGACACGAGCACCTCGACTCTCGCCAAAGACGAGAAATCTCCAGCTTACAAGAAACCGAAGAAGCTCATTGCCGCGACAACCGAGGAGAGAAAGAGCACGAGCTCCGAGAAAGACGAGAAACAAACGAGATTCTCGTGCTTCGACTTCGACGAGGAGGATTTACCCGAACCAACGATCACACCTGTAAGAAAGATACCCCGAATTTTCGGTGAAAAGAACACTTCTGTTAAAAAGGAGATATTGAAGAAATTTACGATGAGTCAAGCGATGAAGAGCATCAAGGACGACGAGAGGGAAGAACGAGAGAGGGAAGAGAAGGTTCCGGGAGTGCAGGATTTTTTTGACAAAACGGAGCCTACTGCCAAGGAAAAAAGGCAAGAAGACGTACCCGAGAAAAAAGAAAGTACGGAACGGTGCATCGTCGAAGAGGAGTGTAACAACGATAAAGCCAAAGTGGACGAAGGAACGAAGAGCGAGGATGCTCGAGAGAAAACCTCGAAGTCTCTAACCGTCACCGAGCTTGAGATCGTCGAGATATTCGAGGTTGAAGGCGAGAAGGATGATCGGGAGGAGATCGACGATTCGAAGAAATCCATGAATTACGAGATCGAGACATTCTCAATAAGAGGGCGCGACAAGAAATCCGAAGACGGCAAAAAGGATGGGGAAAGCAAGGAAAATCCAATCCCGAAGAGTGAACAGACTGAGATCGACGATGCTTCACGGCGGGAGGCGAATAGTCAACCGGAAAATAAAGAAAGTACGTCCGAGCTCGCGGCAACCGAGACTGAGGACGAAACGATATCCGAGCTCGGCGAATCAGTCCGAGGCAACAGCGAAAATTCCGATAACGATGGTAATCTCAATCAAGCGAGGTGGGGGAGCGTAGCGAGCGCGACACCCGAAACGTCACGAGACGAGACAACGACGAGCGTCGAAAGAGCGACGCCCCGTCGGCGCGGACGCCCGAAGAAGGGTTCAACCGGATTTGATTCGAGTGGGAATGGCAACGATTCACCGAAACACGAGATTATAATTGGAAAGAAAGTAGCGGCTCTTGCGGCCCGCGACAGCGAACGTAAAACTTCCGGTTCCGATTCTGAACGCTCTTACAGTGGTAGACGACGCAAGCCTAACAAGCGATATTTACACTCGGACCTTTATACCAGCAGCCCTGATAACAGAGCCTCAAAAACGGACGAGAGCCAGTCGGAGACCGAAGACAAATCGCAGAAAGAAACTAAGCTCGTCAGAGCACGCGGAGGCAAGAAAAAGTTGGCTTCCATTGCGAACGATGCTCATGTTGAATCTGTTGCCGATCGGGAATTCGAGTTCTCCAATCGGACTCTTGGTACCAGTGAGCAATCCGCGATCGAAGACTCTCAAGTGTCCCAAACGGACGAGGAAATTTCTCGGGTTAATGAATCACCGAGAACAACGAAATCCGACGGTATGGAAACTGAGGCTGAATCGAGCGCCTCGTGTCCTGTGGAATTCGGCAAGAAACTGGACAGCGGTATAGGATCACCGGTTAATATTACGAAATTGTTGTCACCGGGAGAGCCCGAGGATAGCGCGAGGAAAAATCTCTCGAGTCAAGACAGCGGCAATGAAAAGTCATTACATCCGGATGACAAGTTTTCCGTTATCGAGACTATAGCTATGACACCGGAAGATATGGAAATGTGCGCGGACGAGATAAAGACCGCATCAAAGTACGACTCCGTCAAGACCAGCGTGGATAAGCTACCGCCGAAAAAATCGCAAATCAAAAAGTTCGAATTGTCGCAAATCGATTTGCTGGATGCCTGTGAGGAACAAGTAGCCGCTGAACAAGCCGCCGCTGAAAGAAGAATCGCTGAGAGGCTCCAAGCTGAAAGATTGGCCGCCGAGAAATTGGCAGCTGAAAAATTAGCCGAAGAGAAATTAGCGGCCGAAAAATTAGCCGAGGAGAAAATGGCGGCGGAAAAATTAGCTGCCGAAAAATTAGCTGCGGAGAAATTGGCGGCGGAGAAATTGGCGGCGGAAAAATTGGCGGCGGAAAAATTAGCTGCGGAGAAATTGGCTGCCGAAAAATTGGAAGCCGAGAGATTGGAAGCCGAGAGATTGAAAGCTGAAAGATTAGAAGCCGAAAGATTGGAAGCCGAAAGATTGGAAGCCGAAAGATTGGAAGCCGAAAGATTAGAAGCCGAAAGATTGGAAGCCGAGAGATTGGAAGCTGAAAGATTAGAAGCCGAGAGATTGGAAGCTGAAAGATTAGCAGCTGAAAAATTGGAAGTCGAGAGATTGGAAGCTGAGAGATTAGCGGCTGAGAAATTGAAAGCTGAAAGATTAGCCGCTGAGAAATTGGAAGCCGAAAGATTAGCCGCTGAGAAATTAGCTGCCGAACAGTTGGCAGCTGAAAAGTTAGCCGCCGAAAAGTTGGCAGCTGAGAAGGAAGCGTTGGAACAAGCAGCAGCCGAAAAGCTAGCGGCCGAAAGAGAAGAGCTCGAAAAGCTCGCTCGAGAGGAGGAAGTCAAGAAATTGGCTCAGGAGCAGAAAATTGCCGTTGAGCAGGAAGCCGCGGAAGCAAAAGTGACGATTGAGTCTCACGTAACCGAAATAAACTTGCAGGCTGTTGACTCGAACACGGCCGTACCGGAAAAATTCGAAGAAGAGAAAATCGTAAGCGTAGCACCAGACAAGGATGATCCAGTCCCGGTAACGTCCGATATCGGGAATGCGGGCTCTGTAACCGATTCGACGATGGAAACTATCGAAGCGGTATTAGCCAGAATAACGAACGATGAGGTAACCGAGAAGGAAAAAATTACCGGTGAATCGAAGACTCCCGACAAACCGAAAACGAGCGATACGAACAAAATTGATAAAAATTTAACAAAAACAACGATACCAGTGGAAAACGAAGGATCGCAGCGATCGTCATCGGTGACTCGTTACAAGGGAACTAAATTTCCAATGGAAGTATGTACGAGAGGAAAACGATCGGTCACCGACGAGGAAATCCCAATAAATTCGTTTCAAGAAGCGTTTCTCAAAACTCTTCACATAGACAAGAAAGGAGAGAAGAGCGAGAACAACGAGGCTGGGGATGCTGGTGTAAGAAAATCAAAACCTCAGCAGCTCGTATCATCGAACGAGGCCGGAGAGCAAACGTACGTGATAGCCATAGCCGGTGGCAACAACGAAGCGCTCGTATCACCAGCAACCGTACAAGAGACTCAAACGGTTCAACCACTTAACGCGATGACAGAATTCGAGGGTGTGGAGATTCTGGTGCAGGAAAACATCGTCGAGGTCGAAGCTAAACTCGACGATACTAACGCTAATCAAATGGATCTCGCAGCAACCCTCGTCGGTACGGATCTCAAGCACGACGCTACCGAAACTCTAACTTTGGACTTGCAAAAGATTCAGGACACGCTCAGCGATAGCGTGTCGACACCGTCGTCACCCTCGGACATGGGTGTACCGGTGAAGAAGCGTGAAAAACCCCGAATAATCGAGAACGTCGCTCTCAAGGAACCCATGCAGATATTGAAGAATAAATTACTCGAGAAATTGCCAGGCAAATCAACGAAGCACAAACTAGACGCGGATGGCCAAAAAAAACCGGAAGCCAAAGGTGCCCCGAGAGCAAAAATGATGAAAATGGATTCGGGAAACGGGAAGACGAGATCACCGACGAAAACCGGTGGATCCCACTTTACGATTACGAGGAAACTTCAAGTTTTAAAGGCCGAGGAGGCCGCGACGGCCGCGGCGATTGAAAAGGAGAAAGCGAGCGGACACCTGACTCAAACGATGAGCATGCCGAGCGGTGGTGAAAAATTTATACAGGCAAGCTCGCAAAGTCTGGCTGACATGGAACTCGATATAAATTCGATGCCGTTCGTTCTGAGCGAGGATGTTCTGACGCCTGAGAATATCGAGCATATGCCAGTTGTCATATCATCGATAATACCTTCCGCATCGACTTCCGTATCGAATGCCCTGAGCCTCGCGACCACCGGCCAATTGACGGCTTCCAATTCGGAAGTTTACAAAAGCACGAGCGACGCGACCGCTACTACCGAAAGCACAAGCACCACCGGTAAGAAGAAGAGCGGTACACCGGCCATATTGAAAAACAAATCAAAAGCTAAACCAACGATAACCAGCATTAAAACTCTCGTTCCACCGTTCGCCGGTGGTGTAAAAGGCCTCAAGTTTCAGAGCCAACAGAACACCGGAGGCAAAGCGATGCCGCTTATGTCACAGAAAACCGCGACTCCTGGTAAATACGTGATCGTTCAGACCGCAGGTGGACAACAAATGAGATACAGCGTTCAGGGTAAACCCGGATCCCAGCAGAAAATCGCTATTCCGGCTGGCAAGGCTACCGGTAGCGCTCAGATAGTCCAACAAGGTGGAAAAGTCGTTATTCTAACCTCGGCGCAATCGGGACAAACGAAAATGCTGCCGCTCAACATATCCAAAACGATGAGCGGTAAAGTACAGAAAATCGTAAACAACAAAGGTCAAATGTACGCGCCGATGGCACCGCAGAGTATTACGGGACAGAAAACGATGATAGCCCCGAAAACCGACTCGAGCTCGCCCACTACCTCCAAATTGGTTCAGGGACAAAAGATCTTGAACACCCAGGGCATAATAACATCGAAGGGCGTGTTGACTCCTATATCGACTGCGAAAACCGGTCTCCTCGGTACACTGTCGCAAGGTATAATAACGAAGGGTGGAATATACACGCCTATAAGTACCGCGCAATTGGCCGGGAAAACGATAATAAGCGGTAAAACCTTGGTGAGCAAAGCAGCGACGATACTCTCTCCGTTGGGTTCCCAAACACTCGGGACGTCCAAGGGAACAATCATAGCACCCATGTCGCACCCGATTACCGGAAAAACGATAATAAACGCTCAAGGTCTCGTGACACAAAAGGGCACCGTTCTCACCCCCATTACGGGTCAACAAGTCAAAGCTATCGCTGCCAAGAGTCCGGCGAAAGCTGCCAAGATACATTATCAACCGGTCCAACAAAAGTTGCAACTACCGATGCTTCAGAAGTGTCAAAAGATACCGGTGTCTCCGAACACCCAGCAGCAGATGAGAGCCGCGGGGAGTACAAAGTCACCGAGCACCGGTACGATTGTATTCCCGAACGCGCAAAAACCGTCGAGTCCAGGAGGCAAGAAGATCATTCGTCAGGTCGGACAGCACGGTGTTCGTTCGCCTCAACAAACCGCGCTGCAGAACACCGCGGGCCAGCAAATATCGCAAAAGAGTAAATCGGTTGGTACGACAACACCAACGGTTCAGAGGATAGTAACGTCGCGCGGTACTGGCCGTCAGAGCAAGCAAAAAATAGTCGTTCAGAAGATTCACGAGGGTGGTGGAGCCGATGGGAGTCTAATCGCGAGTCCGCAGCAACTCAAATCAACCGCGAGCACGGCTACTCAAATTGTAACGAAGGGGGGTGTTCCGCTCGTCGGTGTTCAGAAGCAGACCCCGATGAGACTCGGCAAATCTCCCAAGAACGCGCAGAAGAACTTGCCCACGAGCGTTATCGGCGCGAGTTCCGTCGCTACTTCGACAATGGGATCGAACGAAACGTCGATGATCGTCGGTTCGGTAATTCCAACCCCGAGCGGTGCGTCGACGATGCACAGCCTCCCGGTACCACCCCTCGTCATACCCGGCACGGAATTGCCCCTGAACGAGGCCGATGAATGCGCCAATATCGAGAAGAGTCTCGATACCCCACCGACGAGGGACAATACCAAACTTGAAACGACGACAAAAACGGTGACTGGCAGCGACGCGACGATGATCGATGAACCAAAGCTCGAACCGACGAGCGCGAAGATCAGCTCGCAACCTCAGATAATGGCGCTCCCAACGGAGAGCAGCGACGGCACGCAGACTTACGTTCTCGTTACGATAGACGAACAGGGTCAGATACAACCGTTGGACAACAATACTTTGATGTCGCTCGAAGGAACGACCCAAAACCCCGACGGAACTAGAACTCTCTACATCGATCCTAGTTCCCTCGGTGAAGCCGGCACTCTCGACAACATCGTCCTCCAATTCGACAACGGTAGCATGCCCAATCTTCAGAGCAACGCGACCGTTGAAACCAGCCGTGGACCGAGCGCTATCGTCACCGCCGAAACTTTCCCCACCTCCGAAATAATCCAAACGTCGAATCAGGATATCCTCGCGGCTGCACTGGCCAACACGGATTTCCAACAGGAAATCGGACTTCCGGATAACACGACGAGCACCGTGATGACCGCCGGGCTTACGCAAACGAGCTTGATAAATCAGACGATACTGCAATCAACTATAATACCACCGACCGAGCCGATATCCTCGCCCTCCGTTCTCGAAACTTCGCTCACTCTTAATCAACCGATAATGACGCCTCTGGAGGTACCCAGCAGCTTGCCTATACAAGTCGAAACTGCACCGCCGCCTCCCGCCTCCGTGGTATCAACGATTTCAACGTCTCTCGAATTACCGATCACCATAACCGATCCAAGCATTTCTTACATCTCGGCGCAAACCGCCGCGACAACACCGGTCGCCGCTCGCGTTCAAATACCCGGTAACTCGATGCCCGACATCGGCGAAATAATGGAGAGCTCGGGGAGCGATGACGTCGCCCGAACGGATATCCCGACGAGTACGCGATACCTGGTTCTACCGACTCTCGAGGACGACGCGACGATGACGACGCAGTCTCGGGACAACAACGAGGGCGAAGAAAAATCAGTGCCGGTTACATATTCGGTCGCAATACCGGACAGCGTCGTAATGGAAAATACACAAGCTCAGACAACACCTTCGATGCCCATAATCGACGACGCATACGTCGAAACTACCGAGCAATCCTTCGCGGAGGTCGCGATCAACGAGATCCTCTCGACGACTACCGCCGCGATGACGGACTCGGCCGTCGCCGAACCGGTGAATCCCGAGCCTATCGCGAATCCCGAAACAGCCGAAACGAGCGTTCACTCCCGTTTGAGAACAACCGACGACAGCGTTGTTACGGAATATTCACGAATCGATTCGTTCACGGATCGTGACAGCTCCGAACGAATGATCGTCGAGTCGGCGGAAGTTCCCTCGATTCTTCCCGAAACGGCTGTCGCGTCGGAACGGAGAGACGCCGAATCCTCGGCGCGAATGTTACTCGACGAATCCAACACCGAAGTAATCACCACTCGTACCCCGGCCGTAGAACCGACGGAATCATCGTCCGAGATGCGCGTCGTCGAGACCGACGTTCCCACGGAGAAAGTTACGATCGAATCGAACGATTCTCGTCCCGTGGAAAAGACGGGCGAAGGATCAGCCGGGGAATCGTTGGAGCTACCGGTACGAGAAAACGCAGCGGGGAGCCAAGAGGAGGCGTCCTCCGTTCGCGACGAGGAACGAACCTCGAGTCTCGATTCACCGAACCACCGCGAGATCGTTCCTCGAGTAGAATCGGCCGGTATGGATCCGGAGAGCAACGTCGCGACGGCCACTCCCGAGGAAGCCGTTGCCATGGAGGTTTATCCGAGCGAGAATCCCGAGACACCGGATCCCGAAGTCGAAGGTTCTTCTCGCGCGTCAATGGTGGAACGCGACTCGCGCGACAACGTCCAAGTTCATTCGGAGGAAGCGACCGAGGCTAGTCAAGAGGAGGAAACACCTTCGCAATCTTACGAGCAACGTTTCGACGCGACGCCACCGGTGGCGAGCGACTCGCCCGAAACCCCGACGCAATCCGCGACGAAATCGGAAAATTCACGGGAGCCTACACAGTCGGTTGCTTACGAGGCTATGGAGATAGACGAGGGCGCGACCAGTGGAGAACCACCGACGCAATCTTTCGAGGATACCAATAGGAACGAAGCGACTCAGTCGTACGAAACGACGATCGAGGCGAACACGAACGCACCGACGCAATCCTTCAATGAGATAATGCAGTGCCAAGAGGAGGACGACGAGGTGCCTACGACCGGTGCGGATGCGATCGACGATCAGAGTTTTCCTACCCAGAGTTACGAAGTCGGCAAAATGGACGATCTCTCGGAGAATCTCGAGAGCGACGCGTCGGCAATTGGACAAGAGAGGGGTAATCAACCGTCCCAGTCGAACGACGTTGGTAACGACGCGGGTATCGGTACGTCTACCGTCTCGATAAACAATTCTGGCTTGAACGAGGACGAAACAGCGAGCTCCTCTTACGTCCCGGAAACACCGGAAAATCAGGAACGCGATCAGGATCAGGAAAGCGCGATAAGTACATCGTCGTACGAGATTCCGCCTTGCGAGGAACTGAACATAGCTTCGTCGAGCGTGATACCCGATACGTCCGTTAGCCGGGCGAGCGAACACATGAGCATTCACGACAACGGCGTACCGGAAATACCTACTTCGTCGTACAATCTCAATCCGGACAGTAGCTCGACTTCTCGCGTCGGCGATGCTCTGCCGACCTCGAGCTACGAGGAGGATCAAGTTATCGTCGAACAAAACGTTTCCACGTCTTACGAGGTACCGATATCCACGCCCGGTATCGAAGAGAATTCCTCCCAGAATTTCGTCACCGAGAGCACCGATCATCGTCGAAACGTTGAACAACCGACCAGCTATTACGCCCATCGCCATACCGAAGTTACCGCGAGTTATTACGAGGCGGTTAATCAAGACTCAAACTCCAGACTCGAGGCTGATCCTCAGGAAGAAGTCACACCGAGTTACTACGAACAGCCGCGAGACGTCACCTCCGAAGCCAGCCAGAGTTACTTCCGTGCGAACCCGCGTTATCCGAGCCAAAGTGTCTCGCCCAGCTACTACGATCCTAACCCCGAAACCGAGGCTAGCCAGAGCAGCTATTACTCCCACGAGATCGGGGGCACCGAACAATCCTCGTCGAGGAACGTCGAAGCGTCGCAGAGCTTTTATCAAGAAACGACCGAGGAACGCAGACTCGGACAACAGGGTGAAGCTACGCCTACGTACACCGAGAGATATCCCGTCGATTACGCGCTCGCTAATTCGCCAATGGAGAGGCACGATTTGGTCGAAAGCTCGGTACCCGCTACGCGGCCTACCGAAAGGTAATATATCGTTTAAAGCACACGACACACACGAAACACGACACACGCTTGAAAACACATCGTCATTAGCGAACTGGACGAGCTACGCGCTCTACCCTATGTTCGAGAATCGTATAAATTAAACGTCGAAGAAACAACCGAACGACGGTTACGAACGAGAGTGCGAAATCGCGGCTGAGGAACGAACGCGCGAGTTCCGTGTCGATCGATGCTTCGAGATTTCGATTCTACGTTGAAAGTGTACATAGAAAAATTGAAGAGAAAAAAAAAGCAGTAACAAAAAACAGAAGAAACTCGTAAATTGTTAGAATTAAGACTAAAATTAGATTCTTATAATTTATACCTACGTAATTGAGTAATTGAATATATGTGGGCGCGCGTATACGCGTATCTATGTGTATGCAAGTATATATAAATATATATGAGCACGCGTGTGTGCGCGCGCACAAATATACATGTATCGAGGCGCGGATGTAATCCGTTCACGAACTCGATCCTCACACGAGAGCACTGTAGATTACGAGCTGAACGAGATCGCGTGGCTTTTTGTTATATCGGTGATGTCAGTGACTTTTTCGTTTTCGTATCGAAAAAACTCTTCGACGTGATTACAATGGGATTAAACCGTGCACGGCGTGAGAGAGTGTCAGATCGGGACTGTACAAGAGTGTGAGTGAGAAAGGGAGAGAGAGAGAGAGAGTTTGCTGCGGTCTCGAGCCTCCTTGTGGACACCTGCGTTCTTTTTTTTTTTTTTTACTTTCAAATCATCGTCGCAACCGAAACTCGTACTCGTTCCACGACGAGAACGGCTTGAAGACTCGCGAAGCTTTTCGCGAATCCCGAAAATATCCACGTCGACGCGAATCGCAACGAGAGAGGACCGAGACTCCGTACCATGATTCGCACAATGGCCTCCTGTCGTACGGCTATTCACGGAAAAGAACAAATATCGATAACGAGCGAGTCGAAGGAGCTCCCCGTTTCTTCTTCTTTTTAAAACACGAGGATGTATTTTCATTATTATTTTTTTTTTTCTTTTTTTTTTTGTTTGTTGCAATCGAGACAGGCCGGATTCTCTCGCGAGACGGAAAATCGTAAACGAGCAATGACAAATTTGTTTGTACGCTTTGGGAGCTAGTCTCCCTCGGACGATCGGTGGTGCGAAACAATACGACGCAATATTTTCTCAGATTGTTTCCCGACGGACCGTAGTTTCTCGTAGACGAAAGAAATATACGACGACGTGATATATTAAAAAAAAAGGGGAGAACGGGATATTGAAGGAACAAAAAATGAAAATGTGAAAGACGTGAGCTCGTCGGGCAATTTCGTGCGCAAGCGCGGATACTGAATTCTTATTTCGCTCAACGCTGCGTTCCGACGTTGTTTGTTCTCTCTCTTTTCTCTTTTTTTTTTTTAACGTTGAACGGTGTAATCACCTCGGAACAAACGTGGGCAGGCGAATTATTATTGAGCGAGGCAAGAATTGCTTTGATAATTATAATAGTATTTACGTTGTAGGGAAAAATAAAAGTAGCGTACGAAACTTTATTGAAAGTGATGAAGGAAAGCCTATTATTTTAATTTCCGCATTGTGTAATCTGGGTGTTACGAAATAATATAAAAGGCAAATCATTTATGAGAGGGGTTGTTTTTATTTGATTAGAAAAAGTGTCCTGTTCGACCGATCGGCTAAACAAATCGCTCAAAATATATTCTACCGTGTACGGATCGAGTCCCGAAATCGAGCGAATCATATATATATATATATATATGATTGAGGAGAGAGAAAGAACTCCCGGTGCATTTTCTTTTCGCTCGAGTCGATCAGTTGTTCGGCAATAGAGGCAGATTTTAAATACGGTTATTGTCGAGAAAGTATAATAAAAAAAAAGAATGTATAACAGAGGCGGAATTTCTTACGAAGGCATGATTAATGAATCCTCGACTCGTTTCAAATTTTTAACTGCGAGCGTACCCTCGCAGTTTCGTTCATCGATATGGGATCGAATTCGGTAAAAGCGCTTCGGGAAAATTGAGCACGACAAATTTTCTAAAAACTCCCAAGATCATACATTATATTCTTTATATTCTCATGTTATTCAAAATAAATCTGTTTTTATTTTTCGTGGCATTGTTAATCATGGTCACACGTGTAAATATTATGTTAATATTCGAAAGAACGAGAGAGAGAGAGAGAGAGAGAGAGAGAGAGAGAGAGCGAGAGATATGTGTATTATTCATACTTTGTCTCGCCAATGTTCAAGTGTAATAGAATACGAAACTTTTTTTCCATATATAAAATTTGAATTACGAATAATTGGATTGTTGATGTTTCCCTCACCGCAATCACCGCCATCCCCGCCTCCGATTCTCCCCTCACTAACTCCGAAATTACGTTTTCACGTTGAACAGTTTCGTTATTGCCGGACGAGTCAAAATAAAGAATAAAAACTGCGTTCCTATATATTGCGAGTAAATCGTGCAGGCTGGGGGACAAAGGAGAAGAAAAAAATTAAAGAAGAAGCAAAAAGTTGTTATGTTTTCTATGAAACTTTCTGGTAATGTCGGATCAAACGAACTAGTGTATGTGCTACGTTGAAATAAATATTATGAGAACGGTGGACTAGAAATAATAGAAGGAATAAATGGAAGAAGAAGAAAAAACAAGAAGTACTATTAAAATCGTATCGATTATACTTGATATTTTCAACACTAACAATATTACTTTCTAATTTCTACAGTGTGCACCACATACGCAAAATGTAACTATGAAATGAAAATAAATATACGGATATTTACGTAACAAATAATATGTTTGATAGAATGTTCTTTCGTCACTTCCAAGCTTCGGACAAAAATTGTCAACGGCCGTCGCGATAATTTGTCCTTTATCCGAAGACTGCAACAATAGCGTTTGAAATAATTTTAAAATATTTACTCGGACGTAAATTCATGAAACAAAATTGGGCAATATCAGTTTGTCGAAGTAACGTATTAAATCGAGCTCTTTTTCGGTGCGGTCGAATCTGCGGAATAATATTCGTCACGAAAAGTTTTTGTTTTCTTTACGAAATTTGTTTATTCGTCGAAAATAATGCCAAATTACGATAAAGAATATCGCAAACGTATTCCTATATATTTATATATTTATATATATACAGTAAGTTTTGCCGTTCGTTGGTGAACGTCCATTGTCGTTGGTTTTATTTTCGCCAGTATTGTGCAAATTTATGAAGCTGCTCGACCAAAGCTGCCATGACCGCCGTCACCGAAAGATCCAACTGATTTTGCACGTAATGAACGGCCTCTTCGTCGCTCAAATCCAGTCGCAATTTGTCCTGTACTTTCTTCACGGCTTTGTCGGGTTCCAAAGCGATATCAGGTACACTCGCATCCACCATCAAAGAGAACAAATTCAGTATCAAGTTCGCGTGACGTCTCAGATGCAAAAATGCCGTGTAGCATTGCTTCCTAAATTCGTGATAATGCTCCGAGCCGACGCCTCCCATCGCCTCGACCATTTCCTTGCTCAGCTTCATGGGCGGTGGCAACGGCTTTGGATCTCGGCCCAATATATATCCAAAATCAATGTGAAATAATTTTCCGGACGTCGTTAAAAGCAGGTTGTCCAAGTGTCGGTCACCGACACCCAGCACGTACGTAATTATGCAATAACCCGCTAAAAAGAGGATAAAATTTATTATCAATTGGCATTCAACAAGCAAGCGACAAAAATCGAAATATTCAAACCTCTTTCGACGAGATTTTTTTCCTACTTCCGCCATCAAAGCTACGATGCAACTTTTGATACTTGTCACTCTGAATAAAAAAAACTTACCACAGCTTCGGACATAAGTATCCATAACTTCTGGCGCAACTCCGTAAGGTCCAGTTTCTGATTGGTGATGTTTTCGGAAGAAATTCAATATCGAGCCTTCGCTAGCCAACACTTCAGCGACCGTGATCGATTCGATAAATTGTAAAAACCCGTGCCTCGTACTCGTCGCCAATACTCTAGAAACGGATGTGCTCGTTATTGCATTACAGATTCAAATAGGAAATATTAAATAGTAGGGTGTAACTTACCTGTACGGTGTTAATTTCAGATCCAAATTTTCACGCCTTAAAAGCTTGTCCATCAGAGCGATAGTCTGGAGGATCAGCTGATCTTGCCGAAGATCGTCCCCGTGCTTGAATATCGCAATGTACTCGGTATTTTCCGTCGTCAGGAAAGTCAGTTTCGAAGGCATGAGGGCTGACTTGAAGAGGGAGGCCCTGCACCATGAAAACGTGCACATTTTATATATATAGCATATTTTCGAAAATATTTCGTTCTCCCGAAAATCGAAGGTAACAACTGTTCGATCGAAAAACGATCGAGCGATAAAAAGACAAATATCTAAAAAAAAATTCTTGAAATAAATATTTAATTCTACAGAATTCTACATTTTCTATTCTCCACAAAATTCTTATAGTTTTTTCTCAGTGGAGTATAAAAAAAATTCTTCTTATCATCTTTTTTTCGTACATTTACCAGCGTGTATTTTTGTTTCTTACTTTTCCGGTATGATGCCTTTAATAGAGATTTCCGGGTCCAACGGAAACGGTATAGGTTCGAAATTGGAAAAGTTAATTTTGAATACGGGATCGGGATCGGCGAGCAAGGCTTTAAGCCGATCAGTTTTCCTCTTCCGATTGCCGCTCTCTCGTGCAACCGCTTTAACGAGTGAGACCAACTGATCAATGAAGATTTTTTGCCTCTTGAGGAAAGCCCGTCTCTTCTGCCACACGACGTTGCCCTGTGATAACGCCTTGGAGAACATTTTCATCACGGTGACGTACATCTCGCGAACTCTTGTGTCTTGTTTGGCAGCGACGGCCGGATCCGGTTGATCCTCGCATTCGATCGACAAGTACCAGTAAAAGTAATTGGCCAGCATTGAATTTTGGCAGGCTCGTGTTATAAGAAAAGAGGCGAGATCCATGGGCGGTTCTTGGCTGCACGTTGATTGTCCAGTTTCCGATTCGCTGGACTGAAAAATTCATCGTTTAAGGGAATTACGAATACGTTGGAAACTTTCGACGAGGTGCCTCGTTACGTCGGTAGTGACAATTTTGGAGTTTTGCGCTGCGAGTCACTACCAACGGATCGAGTTTTTGCCAAAAGTGCAAAATTAAACTGGGAAAATGAAGAAAACCCTTTGTAGAATATTTTTTCGACGTTTTTCCCTCGAAATTTTGGGTTTTCGGGAAAATGAATAGTATATTCGTGTTCAGGGGACAAAATTACATCGAAATGGATGAATTAAAAAAATATTAAAAATCCAAAATTTTTTTGGATTTTTGGGCGATATGAGTTTTTTCACTCAATCATCGATAACTTTTTTCCCTTTAGGATTTGGCACTCCACTTTGTGTTCAATTTCTTCGTTATTATTTTCTCTTCAAAATGCTTTTTTAATCATTAAAATCCGCTGGTTTTTCGATTTTTGGCAGAATTTCAAAGTTGGACCATCGATTTTTGCAAATTTTTCCATACATACCCCTTTGCCTCTTTTTTTCCGATTTTTCAAG